>JAVJIF010008434.1:0-135711 GCA_038442645.1 Agave tequilana
GGTTGGCCAATGGGGCGGGTCGACCCGCGTCGACCCGCCCCGCCCCGTACTGTGCGACTCGTTGGAGTCGCACAGTACGGGTCACGGGTCAACCCGTACCCGCCCCATTTAGGGCGGGTCCTAACGGGTTGACACGTCCCGTCGTCACGGGACGAATTCGATTCGTCCCGTGACGAATCACGGGACGAATCGGGTCGGGAAAAATTTCCCCGACCCCCCTTCTTATTATTATTTTTTTTTTTAGTCCAATAATTTTTATAAGAACGTTAGAGAGAAAAATTACTCTGTTCCCCTATAATTAAAATTTTTTTTTAAACCCTAAACGGCTCAAAAAAGAGCCGTTGGGGTGAAAAAGAGGGTGTCATGTGGCACCCTCTTTTTTCACCCCAACGGCTCAAAAATGAGCCGTTGGCCCATTAAAAAAAAAAAAAAAAAATTTACCCTAACCTCTAATCTTCTATAAATACCCTCTACCCTCATTCATTTTCATCTCACTTCATCTCAACTCTCTCTCTTCTATTTTCATCCTCTAATTCACTCTTATTCTCTTACAATTACAAATCTCTACCAACTTTCAGTATAGTCTAATGGAGCCCAACTGGAGTACTGGCGGTTCCTCATCCGAAGCCGGTGGTAGTTCTTCATCAACACACTATCCGTCAGCTGCCGCACCTTACACCGATGTTGGCGGTAGCTCATCGTCAGCATATACCGCTTACCCACCATACAGCTATGCTCCACCAACATCCGCATTTGCTCCCTATCACAGTTCGTCAAACTATACATTTGACTACAGTGCTTTTGCACCATATACACATGTTGCATATGCCAGTGATAGTGGTACAGGTCGGCATTCTATTTCCTTCCCTCCTTAATATTCCTCATATTCTCAACTTTTAATGTCAACATCACCAATGCAAGCACAATCCTGGCTCCTTTTTTTACTGAAACACAAGAACAACACGATACACAACCAACACCGCATGATATTATGGTTCTAGAAACACAACAACCAACTAGCACAAGCACAAGCACAACCACTAAAGTAAGAGCCAAAACTTCTGCAGTGTGGAACCATTTCGTAGAAAAAATTGTTGAAGGTAGAAGAAAGGGCAGAATGTAAGTACTGTCATCAACTATTGATCATAAAGAATGATACGGTACAAGTGTTTTTAATAAACACTATGAAAAAAAACATGCTAAAAGTCACGGTTTACCATCACAACAAGCACAAATATTAGCTGATTCAGGCACACTCTCCACTTGGAGATATAAGCCTGAAATAAATAAACATAAGTTAGCTGAATTTATTGTTCGAGCAGAACTTCCATTTTCTTTTACTGAATCAGATGCATTAGTTGATTATCTTAAATCTATTTTTGCTCCTGATTATAAGAGAATTAGCAGACAAACTATAACTAGAGAAATTGAAGATTTATTTGTAAATAGAAAAAATATTTTGAAGGCTCTTTTACTAGTGATGCTAGAAAAATTTTATTAACTTCCGATATATGGGAAGCTCTTAATCTTATTCATTATTTATGTGTTACTGCTCACTTTATTGATGATAATTGGATTTTACAAAAACGTATTTTATCATTTTCTAAATTTTCTAAGAAACATTCTGCTACAAATGTAGCAAATTCAATTTTTCTTACATGTAGAAATTATGGTATAAAAATAAAATATTTTCTATTTCTTTTGATAATGCAAGTGAAAATACTGCTTCAATAAGATAATTGAAAACGGTATTAGATCCGATTTTAACGGTAAACTTTTTCATGTTAGATGTGTTTGCCATATATTGAATTTATGTGTACAAGATGGTCTAAAACTCTTAGACAAATATATTTATAAAGTTAAAGAAATTATTTTACATATAAAACACAGTGGACCTAGGAGACAATCTTTTAAAGGTTATTGCCGACAATGTGGACTAAAGGAAAAACTGCTCCAAGCAGATGTGAAAACTCGTTGGAATTCAAGCTACTATATGATTAAAGATTGTCTTCCTTTTAAACAAGCAATTCAATTTTTTACAATAAATGAACGTTCATCTCTTTATATTAGCGATGAAGAGTGGAAATTATATGAAATTTTTTGTACTTTTCTAGAAAAATTTGACACTGCCACAAAGCACTTTCTGGTACGTATTATCCCACATGTAACTTAGTTTTTTATAATCTTAATGAAATTGCTCAAGTATTTGCTGCATATAGAGATGATGATAGTCTTGAAGAGGCTATACATGATATGGAAGAAAAATTTCGAAAATATTTTGAAAATATGCATTTTTTATTTTACTTAGCTGCAATTATGGATCCTAGAATTAAAATAGATAATTTAAAACTTTTATTATCCAATTTTATTTTATGTTTAAATTATGAACAAGATATAGATAAATTACTTTTAGAAATTAGATCTCTTTTAGAAGAAATGTACTCATTGTCCAGAGATGAGTTATTTCCACCTTCTTCTTCTGAATTTAGGGCACCTACACCATCACAAACTTCTTCTAGTAGTCTAGGTAAAAGATTATCTAATTTTAAAAGTATATTTTCCTCTAATGCTAGAAAGAAACACTCTTCAGGAGCAGGTTCATTTGATGAACTTAATTTATATTTGAACACAATGCCTGCTGAAATAAATGAAAATGATGATGAACCATGGGAAACATTTGATGTTTTGTCGTGGTGGAAAGAACAGAGAAAACAATTTCCTGTTCTTTCTATCATGGCCCGAGATATACTAACACCTTCGGCCTCTACAGTAGCGTCCGAGAGCGCATTTTCTGCAGGTGGTAGAGTTTTGACACCCTGGAGGAGCAGGCTGACGCCGAAACACTTGGAGATGGCGGTTTGCTTAAAGGACTAGTTCGATGCAGAAAGACACACATAAGGAAAAGCTATTCTGGATGAAGAATTTGAACAGGACGAGGATGACGAGTAGAGAACCACCAGAGTTTTTTATGTACATTGTATGAGATGAGCACCAGAGTTTTGTTATGTATATTATACGAGATGAGTTTTATGTACATTGTATATGTGATGAGCAATGTATATGATTTTTCATATTAATAAAATAATTTGCCTTACAAAAAAACTTGTAATTAGTGAAAATCAATTCTATTTTTTTTATAATTTTAGAAAATTTTTAAAAATTTTCCTCTTTTTTCCTATTTTTTCCTATTTTTTTCTAATTTCTTTTTAACTTTAAATTTAAAATTTAAGAATTATCGAATTAAAAAAAAATTAAAAATAGGCGAGACGGGTCCAACCCGTCTCGGCGAATCCGGTAACGAATCGGGTCAGGAGACCCGATTCGTTACCCGGGTCTTCAACCCGTCCCGTTTAACCGTGACGAGACGGGTCCAACCCGTCTCGTCATGGATTCGTTTGCCAGACGGGACGAATCAACCCGATTCGTCCCGTTCGCCACCCCTAACAAAGAGTAGAGAGAGATTATCTTCAAAATCAAAATCCTGTAGTGAAATCAATTATGAGTGACAATAATTAAATATCTTATATACTATAGGTGTAACTGGTCATGGCAAGATGATGCTATTATTAGTTGTCATCTATATGTGAATTCGGGTCACTTAATTTTAGAATAACATGGACTTTAGTACGAGCTGAAAATTAGCTTTGATTTTGGCCTACAAACCTCTTAGGAATTAACCTTTTGGGTCAAAAGTGACTAATTTCAAGCACAAACTTAGACTGCGTTGGTTTTGATGTTTAATAAAATCACAAAATTATGTGATTCAATGTGGATTTTGAAAACAATAATTTATAATATTTTTTTATGTGAGTGTGTGAATAGATAAGAAAATATGAAAATTTCTTAAAATCTTGACTTCAGAAATTTTTATTATGAATAAAAATTTCAAAATTCACGATTATTATGCTTAGCCACATGGGTATATTTCCTATTTTGACTCCATAACTTTTCAATCCAAACACAAACTCGGGTATTTATTTAGATTCTTTAAAATTCTAATCCTATATAACTTTCCAATCTATGAAGCACTAAAACATCTTACTTTTTTTTTTTTTTAATTAAAACATCCAATGCTGCCTTGGCATTCATTTCAGTCTTACGAGACTCGTATTCTCCCCAAATACAGAGAGGAGTGGAGTCGGTTGTGAAGCCTAACGGATCGTGTACACAAAGTTTGATTTGATCGTGAATGATGGAATCGATTTAAAAATGAGTTAAATGGTGCCCACGAATGACTCCAAGATTTTTCCATGGATCCTAACCTAATTTTCTCTATGTATTTTCATTAGTTCATTTCGCTACACCCCGTATGTTGATCCGTAATTAGGAAAAAAAAAAAACCCAGCTTCAAAATTTTATTCGCTTCAGCCTCCTCTTTTTTTAAAGTAAGAGTGTGTGCTCACGTGTCAAGTGTTGAACTGCCCATCAATAACGAATAACAAAAATGCTCATAAGTAATCGCTTCAAAAAAAAAGCGGACCATTTTAAAAATACTCTATTTCTGAGGACTGTGACTATGATCGTAATCCTCACAAAATGATCACAATATAGAGGACTGAGACTGTGATCGTAGTCCTCACAGAAGTGCCTTATTTATGAAGGCTACGACTATGATCGCAGTCCTCGCAAAATGACCGCAGCTCAATTTCCGAGGATTGCGATCATTATCGCAGTCTTCATAAAATACACTATTTATTAGGACGACGACCATGTCCGCAATCCTCACAAAAATGTCATGTTTCTGAGTTTTTATATGATTGCGATCATGATCACAACCCTCTTTATTAGGTTTGTGACCAGAATTACAGTATTCACAAAAATGTCACGAGTCTTTACGAGGATTGTGACCATGATCGCATTCCTGTCGCAATCTTAACAAAATGCCTTATTTTTAGGTTTTGTGAGGATTGCGACCATGATCGCAGTCCTTAAAAAATGTCCTATTTTTAAGTCAGTCCTCACAGAGCTCATCGCGAGCGCGAACAAAACGAGATATGCAAGAAAATCGATCCCAAAAAGAAAATTTTCCAGGGACTCCGCCCACGACCCCGAGTGGGGACTCCTCACCCCCTTCCAACCCCCACGACGACCTGATCTCGTATGTGGATTGTGAATAACTCTGCGTCAGATTCAAGGTTGAGGAGAGAGCAACGTTAAGCGTAACGAGGAAGAATAAAATAGGAAATGAAAATATATAAATAAGCGGTAGTTCTGAGGAATCAGTTTTTGCTGACGTGGATAAGACTGTACGAATCAAATTATGACGTTGAGTTTTTTTTGTTCTGAAGCAAATATTCCTACTGATAATATGTTAAAAATAAAAATTATAGTAATAGGCTAAAAATAAAAATTATACGCTCATGAATTATCTGCTACATGTTTTTGGTTCAATTTGAAAAAAAAAAAAAAAGGGAGTACCGGAACCGACCCAAAAGGCCCAAAACTGTTTCTCGTCCCAATGCAAAAACTCGTCACGTGGCAATTTGTATCGTTCGCTGTCCCCCCTCTCTCGTCTCCACGTTTCCATCACACTCACTTTTTCTCTCCTTTCCCCGCATCTCTCGAACTGAGAGAGACATGGGGGCTCTGAGGGCGGTGGGGTTAGGCGCGGAACAGGATAAGGCGTGGAATGGGATCGCGTGGTGGGACGAGATCGACAGCTCCGCCGAGTGGCAGCGAGGGCTGTTCTACGCTCTCTGCGCCGCGTATGCGCTCGTCTCGCTAGTCGCTTTGGTAATTATAATAATCACATTGTTAATTGATCATCAATCTAGTTTGCACGCAATGAAACTCGTTAAGCTTTGGCAATTTGAAAAGAAAAAAATGGATTTTTTTTCCTTTCGATTTTTCCCCATTTGGTTGCTGGTCCCTTTAAATTTTAGAACGATTGGGGTAGTAAAAGATTTCCTAACTGAAAGAATTCTTGTAGCTGGTTATGGAAATTTGGATAATCTGGAAGCCACCTTCCACATATAGATTCGGTTTGCTCGAGAAAGAAAATGAGAAAGTGTAATTTCAGCTGATTTTTTCTTTTCAGATTTTAGATTAGTTAACATGAGCTACTTAATGAGAAACTCTTGGACATTTTTTTATTAATTTTTCTGCATTGTTCGCAATTGTAAAATAGGAATTCTTAACAAAAATTTTAAGTTAGGGGTTGTTCTATTCTTTCCTTATCTTGTGCAAATTAGGATATGACTTATACAAGCAATGCAATTTTGCCAGTGTTTACTCCGGTGAGATCAAACAAACTTGGGCATGAAGTAGACTTGTAGGAACGTCAGGGGGCGAAAATGACATTAACATTATTAATCTGGAGTTTTAGATGTAATTTATGTTTCTTTTGTGAAAAATAACTTATGGGATTATTCATTATTGTGAGGGAAATTGTTGTTTTTATGTTTTGTAGATAGTTTAGTATTTGGTGATAAAAATAAGGTGGAAAAACATGCTACGTGTATGTCTTCAGAATTGATTTTATACGGTATCTAAGGTGGAGTGAGATATAAATTGTGAGGGAAGGGAGAGAATATGTCACTCAGATTTTGAGTTAGATGTGTTGTAACTTGTAAGCAAGTACACACGACCTTTCTATGTCAAAAGAACCGTGGAATGAGGTATAGCTGATTCGCATCGACGACCCGATCTGAGATGAAATTGGGTTATATCGGACTTGACTTCAGCTCAGAAGAAATAGTATTGGCCGGAATCGGTCAATATCGGTCGATTCCATCCGATTCCGGCCAATTTGGATAGGCGACCAATGAGAGAGAGATGCCTGAGATTGAGGAGATAGAGAGCAATCGAAGATTATTATTATTATTATTATTATAATATATATATATATATATATATATATATATATATATATATATATATATATATATATATATATATATAGACTTGTGTCCTTCCAAAAGGATTTGAGCCCGAATTCTCCCACCCAAATTCAGCCCTCCGACATTCGAATACAAGATCCACTTGTTGAAGTTGATCTATATTATTTTAAGTATCTATGAACCAAAAATTAAGTATTTTGAATACTTTTTGCCCATCCATCAAGCGGCGCAAAATGGACGACCGAAAGTAGTGAATTACTTAGATTTATGTCTTTAGACATACAAATTTTTGATCCGGCCATTTGATTATGATCTAAACATTTAAAAACCCATACAAACCAATTTTTGTTAGGTTTCAAATGTTCTACACCGTTAAACTAACCAACTCACTATTTATGCCGTCCGTTTTTCCCTACTTGATGAACGGGCAAAAAGTATTCAAAACACTTGATTTTTGTTTATAGATACTTGAAATAATATAGATCAATTTCAACGGAGTGGATCTTATATTCGAATGTCAGATGATAATATTTGAGTGGGATGGATTCAACCTCAAATCCTTTTGGAAGGACACAAGTCTATCTCATATATATATCTCCTAAGAACTGTTCTCACATATTTCTGTGAGAACTTTCATGTGGGCCATCGGATCTGATAGATCAAATCAAATATCTCTATCAAATCTGACTGCCCAATAAAAGTTCTCACTGAAATCTGTGAGAACAGTTCTTAGGGGATTAACTCAATATATATATATATATATAATATATATATATATATATATATATATATATATATATATATATATATAGGGAGCTGATCTCCTAAGAACGGTTCTCACGGATTCCTGTGAGAACTTTCACGGGGGCGGTCGGATCTAAAAGATCAAATCAAATAAAACCAGATCTCTATCAGATCCGATGGTTCACGTGAAAGTTCTCACAGGAATCCGTGAGAACTGTTCTTAGAGGATCAACTCACTATATATATATATATATATATATATATATATATATATATGAGAAAATGTATATCAGCCCGCGGGCTGAGAGAACTCTCTCAGCCTGCGCTGACGTGGCTCAATTTTGCACCCCACTAACTTGCGGCCCGCTTATCGAAAGAAGTTAAATTACCAATACCCCTTATGAAAAGCTACTTTTTCGGTAAAAGACAGTGAATGCTGCTTCTTTAATTTTTTTATCTGATTTGATATTTAATGATTTTTAATATAGTCGCAGTACTTATGAGAACTGCTACCACGGTCGCAGTCTTTTCTAAGGACTGCTACCAAGGTCGCAGTCTTTTTCTGAGGACTGCTACCAAGGTCGCAGTGTTTTTTATGAGAACTGCTACCACGGTCGCAGTCTTTTCTAAGGACTGCTACCAGGTCGCAGTCTTTTTCTGAGGACTGCTACCAAGGTCGCAGTCTTTTTCTGAGGACTGCTATCATGGTCGCAGTGTTTTTATGAGAACTGTTACCACGGTCGCAGTCTTTTCTAAGGACTGCTACCATGGTCGCAGTCTTTTTCTGAGGACTGCTACCAAGGTCGCAGTCTTTTTCTGAGGACTGCTACCAAGGTCTGCTACCACAGTCTTTTCTAAGGACTGCTACCATGGTCGCAGTCTTTTTCTGAGGACTGCTACCAAGGTCGCAGTCTTTTTCTGAGGACTGCTACCAAGGTCTGCTACCAAGGTCGCAGTCTTTTTCTGAGGACTGCTACCAAGGTCGGTAAAAAGTTGTGAGGGAGGGTATTTTTAGAAATTACAATGTTGAGGTGACTGGCATTAAATTGGGCGGGATTTTACAGGATTTTGCCCGCCAAAATTATTACAGATGTGGGGCGGTGATGTTGCCACGCCCGCAGGCTGAGAAAACTCTCTCAGCCTGCGGGCTGAGGTACAGTAAGCCCTATATATATATATATATATATATATATATATATAGAGAGAGAGAGAGAGAGAGAGAGATAGGCTTGTGTCATTCTAGAAGGATTCGATCCTACGATATCCGAATGCAAGATCCACTCTGTTGAAGTTAAATCTATATTATTTCAAGCAACCAAAAATAAAAAAATCATGTATTTTGAATACTTTTTGCCCATTCATCAAGTAGGCGTAAAATATACGGTCGAAATAGTGAGTTGGTTAGTTAACGGTGTAGAATATTTGAAATCTAATAAAAATGATGTGTGAAAGTTTTTAAGTGTTTAGATCATGATAAAATGGTTAGATTGAGAATTTGTATGTCTAAAAATGTAGATCTAATCAACATGCTAATATCGGTCATCCATTTTGTGGCTATTTAATGGATGGACAAAAAGTATTCAAAATACATGATCAAAAAGTATTCAAAATACATGGTCTAAACACCAAAAATCATATATTTTGAATACTTTTTACCTATCCATCAAGTAGGCGCAAAATAGACAAGCGAAAATAGCATATTGATTAGATCTACGTCTTTAGACATACAAATTCTCGATCTGATCATTTCATCATGATCTAAATACTTAAAAACCCTCATACACTAATTTTGTTAGATTTCAAATGTTCTACACCGTTAAACTAACCAACTCACTATTTCGGCCGTCTATTTTGCAACTTCTTGATGGATGGGAAAAAGGTATTCAAAATATATAATTTTTTTTTTTTAATTACTTGAAATAATGTAGATCAACTTCAACAGAGTGGATCTTGCATTCAGATGTCGTAGGGTTGTATTTGAGTGAGAAGAATTCGGCCTCGAATCCTTCTGGAATGACACAAGTCTCTCCTCTCTCTCTCTCTCTCTATATATATATATATATATATATATATATATAGATAGACTTGTATCCTTTCAAAAGGATTTGATCCCGGATCCTTCCCACTCAAATTCAACCCTCCAACATTTGAATACAAGATCCACTCCGTTGAAGTTGATCTATACTATTTCAAGTATCTATAAACCAAAATCAAGTGTTTTAAATACTTTTTGCCCATCCATCAAGTGGGGGAAAAACAGACGGCCTAAATAGTGAGTTGGTTAGTTTAACGGTGTAGAACATTTGAAATCTAACAAAAATTAGTTTATAGGGGTTTTTAAATGTTTAGATCATAATGAAATGGCCGGATCGAGAATTTGTATGTCTAAAGACATAGATCTAACTAACTCACTACTTTCGGCCGTCCATTTTGCGTCGCTTGATGGATGGGCAAAAAGTATTTAAAACACTTGATTTTTGGTTTATAGATACTTGAAATAGTATAGATCAACTTCAACGGAGTGGATCTTGTATTCGAATGTTGGAGGGTTGAATTTGAGTGGGAAGGATCCGGGATCAAATCCTTTTGAAAGGATACAAGTCTATCTCTATATATATATATATATATTATAATATATATATATATATATATATATATATATATATATGCTTAAATTGATTTGAAACCGAAACTTATACCGAAACTAACAAAATATTCGAAACTAAATTCTTTTTAATGAGAGACGAAACCAAAACCGATACCGAGTTCTCAAACCTTGATTGCACATTCTATCTTTTATTTCTCAATAGTTTTTAAGCTGTCTACACATTACAAACATATATGTATATCTTAAAAAACACACACAAAAAAAATTGAACTTAATATTAAATAAACCGAAACTGAAACCACAACCGAAACTATATAAAAAAATGTTAAAAATTTTAGAAAAAGGGTATTTGTCAAAAAAAATGTTAAAGTTGTTTAAAAATGTTAATTGGTTAGATTAATTGTCAAAAATTGGAATTTGTTAGAAGAAAAGGTTCAAAATTTGTTACATTAACTGATAAATTTTAGGAAATGTTCGAAAATGGTTGCCATGAGTATAAATAACTCTATTCTAATTAATTATTTAGATTAATTGTCAAAAATGAGAATTTGTAAAAAAACATTTCAATTTTTTGTTTCAGAATCATTCAGTGAATATAATTTGTTAAAAAAAGGTTCATAAATACAATCTCCTTGATATTTAGTTTTTGAATTGTTCATGTAGATACAATATCTATGTTGTATTTTATTGTAATGTATTTAATGTATTTGCATTGACCGCTTTGTATTGTAATGATTTTTCCAAATGTGATGCTAATTTCATCATTTATTCTCAAAAAAATGTCAAAATATTTCTAATTATCAATAATTCTTTTTACGGATTTTTAATTTTTTTAATTTTTACTTTTTTGCCGATTTCGATATCACCGAGATTCGGCCTATTCCGATACTAATAATTGTCGGCAATTCTGATATTGATTCCGAGATTTTGAACCTTGAAGAGAACCTTTGGAACTAAAAGAATTCATATAAATGGCTATAAAAATTTGGGTAAACTCTCCCTTTATATTATTTTATGTTTCTGATTATTGTAATTTACAATTGCTTTTTATTCTACTATCCAGGACACTTTTGTCAAGAAGCCATGTCGTGTCACATACGTGTTGGACACAGGTGTCAAACACGCGTGTCCTATATTTTCTAGACTGTCATGTGTTACTGTGTTGTGTCCGTTTTGGCATGCCTGTGTTCGTGCAATAATCTTTGGTAAGGAAAAAAATTAGTATCTCCTTTAAGCTGATCACATGTCTGATTCAAAAAGGGTGTCTGCTATAAAAAGGCAAGAATGTTGACCGACATACAAATACTACAAGTCAAGAGGTATATCTAATGTTATTTTCTCGTGATAATAAGGATTGGTACCTGGATTTGTTGGTGTGAGGAACCTTCTTTAGTTATATGAGAAATGGTTCTTAATTCCAGTTATATGAGAAATGGTTCTTAATTCCAAGGGTAAAGCTCTTGTAATTTTTAATTGTTCAAAAAATCCTTATGCAGTTAAAAATCTTCAACTTCTGGAAATAATCAAGTGGAATCATCTAAAAGGAGCCATGTCAGTTTTGAGGATTCCTACAATTGAAAAGTAAAAATTCAAAATCAAATACAGAGTAAAGAACCAACTCTCATGTCAGCCGTGAATTCCTGTAGTACTTTTTATTTAGTTACTTCTGGCCATGTGTGTGGTTATTTTTATTGCCCTAGGTGATATGTTGAAAATCTTTTACCAGGTACAACTTATCCGCATTCAGTTAAGGGTACCGGAGTATGGCTGGACAACACAGAAGCTTTTCCACTTGATGAATTTTCTTGTGAATGGGTGTAAGATCAATTTCTATTATGGCACAGTCCATGTTTAAGATCAAACAGGCACACCTTCTTTAGGTCTCCACCCTAGCAAACCTTGGTGCATACACTATTGAGGATCTGCCATTAGATCATCCAAGTTATCGATATCTTTTTCTTTTTTATTTTCTTTTATTATACAGCTACAGTAGTGTGAGGGTAAGAAGAATTTCTTAGTTCTCCTAGACATGCTAACATGCATTATGTTGACTTTCTATTGACAGTACGAGCAGTTCTGTTTGGATTTTATCATAGTGTGTTTCTTCTGAGGCCCAAAGTAAGTTTTTCCTTGTTTGAGTCTCATCTCAGTGAATGATATTGTGTAAGATTTCGAGTTGTTAACCCTTGCTTCTTTATGTTAGCAGTGAATGATATCCTATGTTCAATGTTTCCTTGGGTCTTGCTTTTATAATTTTGGTGCATTGAACTGTTTTCAATTTTCATCGCTTCTTATTGTCATAATGATAGGCGTTACTCTTATGCTATGACGACTTAGTTCTATGGACTTTCATGTGCTTTTATCTATCTAAGAAGCAAAATATGCTACTGTCTGCTATGTTATTTACTTCATCTTAGCATGGAAAGAAATATAGCATCATGGAGAGAAATATAGCATCAGTTAAGCAAGCCAAACAGCAAACAGACTGTCCCATAGCAACCTGTAACTTCATCTTGCATTCGTTTGCTCCAATTATGTTTACCCTGACATCCCTCTAGATAGAATGAACCAGGAGAATCATGCTATCATAATAGGAATGGAAAATTCACCCTTGATCTGATTATTATTGGTTATGATGCTATCATAATGGGCTCAATTCACCTTTAATCTGATTACCATTGGCTATGATGCTAACAGATCTGATAGTGATCCTGAAATCAAACACAAAATTCTGAATGTACACAAGTTTCCTAATGGAATGTCAGAGTACCTTCTAAAAATGTCTTGCACCAGGAAGAAAATTATCTATCGGCTGTATCCCACCGTTGAAAGTTAGTTTGAGGTTGAAAGTTTTCAGCCACATTACCGAACAACCATAAAATCAAAGGTATTTTCTACTGAAGCTTTATGAAACTGAAGTGTTACTTAGGCATTACATTTTAAGCTCTTGGTATGTCGGATGCTAGAATGCTTTGAGACCACTCTTGAGGACTCCCTGACATTTATCAAATCATCAGATTAAGAGGTCTCTTTTCAGTATCAACAGTTTTATTGGATGTCTCAAGTTATGGTCCTGTTAACTTAGTGTTTGAAGTCATTTTTATCCTGGGTTGATTGGTTCCGTTGATCTTTGAAGACGTATGAGTTTGCATACATACCTGTACAATGTAGCCTTATCCCCATGTCAACATCAGGGAAGGTTCTCTTTGCTTTATATCACTAGACATGAGGGTATTTGACATGTCAATCGCCGAGAGTCCTTTTCTCACTGTTATCCCCTATAACATCAATTGAAGTAGACTATATGGATCTAGGCAATAGTTAACATGAAATGACGTGCCAATCACCTGAGGCTTCCTCTTGTCGCTAGGTAATATGCAATGTGCATTGTAATGAAATGGACTAAAATCATATTAGTTCGCAAGTGTAGTCAGGGAATTTGTGAACAGGTTTTCATTTATAATTTCTAAGTTAGTAGAGCTAATGCATTGTATTGCATTGACTAGCAGCTAGCTCTGCTTCAGAGTTAGTGTCGTGGAAATATCATCATTTCTCCCAGTAAGAAAATCCTATACCTTTTCCTATTTTACTCTTTGTTAGTTTGTGAATATTTTAGTCTCTTTTGGTTAAGCACTTAACTTTGAGAGAGAGAGAGAGAGAGAGAGAGAGAGAGAGAGAGAGAGAGAGAGAGAGAGAGAGAGAGAGAGAGGTAATTCTATGTAAAAAACATATAACGAGGGAAAAATGACTCTTTCAATATAATTGAATTAGGTTTACTCGCAAATTTTTAGTATAAGTTGGGTCCATTAACTACTTTTTTAAGGCAATATTGTCACATATTGAGTGGCTCTGTAATTGGATAACATGGGAAGATTTGTAATTGATCTATTCCTTCAGCAATGTTCTTTTCAATATTTTTAGTCTTCTTTCCAGGATTTCATCTGAGCCATTAAGATTTGAGATGTTTTGATGATTCAGGTTCTTGAAATGGCACTTCTGGATTTTCCTAGTTTGTTGTTTTTCTCAACATACACGTTACTTGTTCTGTTTTGGGCTGAAATATATCATCAGGTACCTCTTTTTGTTCAAATCACTAGATGTTACCTGTCCATTATTATTACACTGTTGCAAGTTATTATTTTCATCTATCTATTTAGGCCAGAAGCCTCCCGATTGATAAGCTTAGACCTTCATACTTGATAATCAATGGGGTAGTATATGTGATACAGGTAAAGTGCAAATTCTGGCCTGTAGGTATTGTGTGTAGAAACTTAAAATAAAGTTACTCCTACTATGCAGATTTCTATTTGGATATATGTGCGAGTCAGTTCGGAGCTAGTTGCCGTGGAAATTGCAAAGCTCTTCTTGGCAGGTCCTATGCATCATTGTAGCAGTTTGTGTTACTTATTAGGTTAGATGCTGCACATATTGAAAAGTTTCTATTGAATATTAATAGCCATTTTTCACAGTTGTCTCGTTCTTTGCGGCCCTGGGGTTCCTGATATATGGAGGAAGGTACAATTGATGTATACCTTGTTGTTCACAAATTTGGTCATTATGCAATTCGATTATCTAATATGCAGTAATATTAGTGTTATTGAGATGCTATTTCTTTCTGTAGGTTGTTCTTTATGTTGAGGCGCTTCCCAATTGAATCCAAGGGCCGTCAGAAAAAGTTGAACGAGGTATTTCAATGTATCAACTTGGTTTATTTATTTTTCTCTGTCTATCATCTAAAGAAATTGAAAGGTAATATTTTGATTCCATTTCACACTAAACCCCTCTCCACATTTTTATTTAGTTTAGCCCCTTCCTTGAGGGCCTTAACTGAATTTTTCAGGGTGCTAGACCATGTAAACTGGGCTACAAATTAACTTTGTCGAAGGAGATTCCAAAAGACAGTGGCAAATAGAGGGGCTTAAGCCAAAATACTGAAATTGAAATTTTGACATACAGGGTGTATGGACCTTCTAGTTTGACCGGACTTGAAACCATAGATTGTTGACAAACAGTTTGAGGATAAAGAGGAGTTAAAAGGAACTGACTTGACATAGTTTCCTTTTGTGCCCGAATATCTTTTGGAGGAAGTATTCAGCAGCAGCGAAGAGAAGGTTAACGAGACAGAGGGCCCTCATTGTGGCACAGTTCTAGAACATTTGGTATCCTCTTATTAATTAGACCAGAAGATTCTTGAAAACCATAAGAAAAGACTAGAGGGGCATCTCATGCACATGGTTTCATGGGCAAGACAATTGTTGAGTGTAAGGGAGAATATAAAATTTGAAATTATTGGGGGACCTCGATTGAGGAAGGAGGAGATGGGGCTTATATATATATATATATATATATATATATATATATATATATATATATATATATATATATATATATATATATATATATATATATATATAAGATTAATGGAGTGGATCATCTAATCTCATTGCATAACATGTACTTTTGTAGGTGGGCATAACTAAGTTAACCCTAGGAGTATTAATTTGTGTGTGTGTGTTGTTTCTATCTGTTTACCTTTTTGGTCAACGGTTTGGCGTCCTTGTGAGTATGGCTGTCCAAGACTCTAGGTTTGTTCAAAGCCTGGATTCGACCTGATGGAAGCGGGCCGGGAAAATTCCCAATTTCGTCCCAGTTATAATCTACCTCATTGGGTCTGAGTGTATTAATAAACATGTCACATATGAATATGGTGTCTAATCTAATTAAATAGTCTGATCCAAGCTTTAAATCTCTTGATGGCATCGATCGATGGTCTCTAGTATCAATATCAGCAGCATTGTTTGTTGTTATAGGGTTGATATTATTTCAGGCACCTTATAACCCGATATGAAATTGGCGAGTTATATCAGGATCAATAATCTTTTATGTTTGAAAACTTCGTTTGATCTAATGTAAGTCCAACAACACACGCGCGCGCACACACACACATATTTATGAATATCCTTAATATAGTATAATTTAATATAATTGGTACAGTGAAAAACCACATTCTTTAATATAATATGGTATAATAATATATGAGGCACATTGGAAGATGGCGTCGGTCATGCAATTTAATAAACACAAGAACTTCATAAAATTTTCCAATTTGCATCTGCAAATAAGGAAGCTTCTAGCTAAGTTTTAGTAAGCAAGACTCATCTTCATTGAGATTTAAAGGATCTAACATACAGATATATTTTATCCTCAAATTTAGAGACATTTGGTTTCATAGTTCACGTACAATAGTCAGTTACAGACCTGACCTGAAAGGCCAGCTCACAATTGGATTTTTGCTTGCATTCTTATTTTCAGATACCTGGATTTTAGAGGGGTACACTTATTCAATTTGTCTACCCGGACAAGGGTATTGGTCTGGGGGTGACCCATTTACTCCTTGCTTATGAGCTGTGTTGCACGGACATGACAATGTTGAAATGAACACGACACGTGGACACGCGATAAATTCTTAAAAATACACACGATACGTATGTCCGACACGCATGTCAGACACATTTCAGATATAACACGGGTCCATGATAGAAATGTCTGTGCTACATAGCTTATGGGGACTAGGTTACATGCATAATGAAGTAACAAAATTCTGAACAATGGAGGTTGCTGCTGAGTCATAGGGGTATAAGTTGCACTCTGGTTTATCCACCATTTCTTTAGCAAGGAACTTGGCAGGCTCACGATTGGTCATAAAATTTTGTGTAGACAGATCCTTGTTATAAGTTATTTGACTCTTATTTTGTTAAACACCTCAAAAAGATCATGGTCATTTTAGTCCTTTCGAGGAACTAAATGAAATGTTTTATTTATTTTATTTTATTTGAGCGGCTAAAATAAATATTTTGAGAGTGATAAAATGGAAGTTATAGAGAGTTTTTCAGAACACAGTGGCATGTCAGGTCACCTGTTCAAAGGCTTTTTACAGGGGAAGTAGATGATAATGAATTTCCCGACATGATAGAAGCCATCCACCCTATATGACTGACCTTTAAGGTGCTAAGCATTATCATTTTGTCAAATGGTTCCTTGTAATATATAGGAGGATAAGTTACAAGACTGCAAGAAGTGCTAAGCATTAGTCACCTTATGTGTGCTAAACATTAGTCACCTTTTGCAAGTGCAAATCGGTAATGCTCCAACTTGAAAGGCTGATCATACGCACGGCCATTGAAGTTGTGCTAGTAGTTTTCTTTTTCATTTTTTTAGATTTAGATATATTTAAAGTCCTTCCACATTCTTCCCTGATGGCCCCAAATTGGAGTCCAAACTTTCAAGTAAACTCTTGGAAAGACATGGAATGCAGAGCTATTGTGGAAATATCACATGGTAATTAGGTGCAGTACAGCCATCAGAGTAATGATTATCACACCACCATTTGTCTTCAGGGTTTGCACTTAGATTAAGGCAGGACTTTAATCTAAGTGTTTCAGAGACTTGCGAGAATGATGGACTTTGCACTCAACTTGCACCTACGGGGACTAGGACAATTCTGGAGGGACTGTAAGCTTCTCAGCCAGGATTGATTGGTATTGATCCCACCAAGTGATTTATATGTTAATTGGTCTGTAACTGAGAATGATTCCTTTAAAAACGTGGGTGAGATCACAATTCAAACCATGTTGTTGACAGGAACTAAAAGTTTCAGATGACGGAATCAGTCAAAGCTAGCATGCATACATACATACATACATACACTGCGCGCGCGCGCACACCCACACACACGTCCATCTTAAGGAATTTATGACTGGAACTGTGCTCTCTCTACGTTTCCAGCAGAACTAGTCACTCCCAAAATGTTCTCTTCTCACTTGTTTCCAACTTTGAGAGGAGAACAATTACAAGAGCTGATCTATGTTAACAATTACAAGAGCTGATCTATGTTAACTTGCTATCCTTTGTAGTTGGCTGTAGTGTTAGATCTAAATTTATTCCATACAAGATCTACACATATACTGTTAGCCTCTTTATCATGATCAAAGGGAAGGAGGGTTTTAGGCATACCTGATTCCATCACGAGGGTTTTAGGCATACCTGATTCCATCACGAAGAGGATGCCGAATGTTGCACGATCTCGAGTACGCCAGAGCTGAGGGAGAGGATTCTTCTCTCCAGCCACCAAGTTCTCTTCTTTATCCTTAGAGGAGATGAGAGGCCTCTAAGAGAGAGATGATTATTGTTGTTAGTGGAGAGGGAACCCTACTCATAGTATATATAGCATCAAGAAACCCTAGTTCAACTCATCATAGATCTAGGTCCTTGATTTATAATATGAGTTCCACACGTGTAGATGAATCCCACATTCTAATTTAAATACACTCATGGCTAAGTGTAATTAAAAACGTGTCTAGACCCAAACCATTTAGGTTTGATCAATTCTTTATTGGGTCAAACAACATAGGTTAAGTGGGCGGGTGCAAATATCCAATTGACTTGATTAGGCCCAAAATAAATTAGACTTTAAAACAAAATAAGTCTAACATGTAGCACACCGATGTTTATTAGGTGTCATGTTCCCTTCTCTTTTGCCAAGAATAGTATAAAAATAGTATTAAAAGGCTAGCACTGTAACATTAAGATAAACATGAGACATTCTAAGAATTTAGAAAGTGCAAACACGTGCTTATATAGAGGCAAGTGCATTCACATGTCCAAGAATGGTTTGTTATCTGTTTCTATGGAGGATGAACAATCTGATTCATCCTCTTTTTTTTTTTTTTTTTTTTTGGGGATTTTTTTTTTTTTTTTTTTGTGGGGGGGGGGGGCAATAGCACGCCATGAATTTATGGCTGCTGCTGTGATTAACCTGAAACAAATAGCTGATCATATACATGCATTTCGCTTGGTGTTTTAAATTCTTCTATATTGATTTTTAGCTTGACTCCTGAATTTCTGTGCTTTGACCTTCTTTTTGCAGGTGGGTTTTGTTACTGGAATATGCTGCACATGTTTCTTAACGAGGTGCATTGTGGTAAGATTTTCGATTTTATGCTTTTGCTTCATATGCTTCTATTGGAAATCGGAATTCATAAGCAAGTTTAGAAGTTTTAAGGCATAGATGAACAACATGGTTACATAATATTCCTAAGTAACATTTGATCAGTAAAATTGATGGATATAAAATTGTTGAACCTGACAAGCTGGTTTTATGTGGTATTATTATCACCTGACAGCCATTATATCTTTGACCCATCATCATTTCTTCCTACCAAGATGGTGACAGCTATTCAGCATGGAGTTGAGAAACCTTAATAGATGAAATGATAAGTTTCTACAACTTTTTGTTAGACGTAATGTCAAATCATCTAATTGGTGAATAGACTATAAGGAAGAAAGGGTCATACTGTAGCACCTTAACTGTAGGCAGCGAGCAGTAGACAATAGATCTAGCTTAATAGTTATGCAGTTTTAAGCTCACGCAACACAAAAGCAAATCTTTAAATTATTCTGGAAGACTAGGATAGACTAGTCAAAAAGGAAAGATGAAAAAATTTGGTCGTTTGAGTTGCATCCATCTCTGGCTTTGTAGCACATACATTCCTATCATGAAATCATGTCATGTCGGATACATGTCCAATACGAGTGTCAGAGACACATGTTATATGTATTTTTAAGTTTTTGTCACGTGTCGGCGTGCCGTGTCTATGTTGATGTGGCTGTCTTTGTGCAACAAAGTCTCGAGGCATGAAACAAGCGTATCAGCAGATTCCCAGTATTTCTATTTAACCCATTTGATTTCTGAAGGTTTGATGCAAGTCATATTCTATATGTTGCCAGGTTGCCCTTTCTGCATTTGACAAGAATGCTGATGTCTATGTGCTCGATCATCCTGTTCTGAATTCCATCTACTATATGGTGAGTTCTTCATCGAGGAAATCAATAGGAATCTCCCTCGTCATGATCTCATTCTCTCTGTTTCTTTTTCAGTTGGTGGAGATTATTCCATCAGCTCTCGTGCTCTTCATTCTCAGAAAGCTTCCCCCAAAACGAGTTTCAGATCAGTATCACCCTATAAATTGAATGCTACTCTGTGGTTTGGACTCGGAATAATGGAAGGTACTCTTTATTTACAATCAAATTCGGTCATTTTGGTCGCATTCCCTTAGTTTATCTTCCAGTAATTTTGCAATTTCAGGTGAAAACTGGCATCTAAACTGTAAACAGAAAGATCTATGCAAGTGCGTTGGCACCGGGTTACACTGGCCAAAATGCCTAATGTTATTGTGTATTGAAGTGTTTCTCTTTTCTTCTTTTATTTTGTTACTTTTGGTAGAAAATAAACAGTGCAAAAACAGTGTTGGATGTTGATGACATGAAAGAAAAAAGAGACTCTTATGATGGTCAATCTAATTACCAGTGGATTTTAATTTTTGGTTGTATAGTTTCTTCTTTCATGAGTTGGTGCCATCTTAATTTTGGTTGTATAGTTTCTTTGTTCCTATTTTCTGTAGCCTAAATTTAAAGAGAAGCACTTGGTTTTGTTTGTGATTCAAGGCTTGGGTTGGGTCGGTTATAAATAGGCTCGGTCGGTTTTAGATTCACAGACTAAAATGTAGAAAATTCCATTTTCTTTCAAAAGCTATACTGAATTTTTAAAATCGTATATAATTATTATGGAAACTTGCTTAGTTTCAAAACCACCATACACCATTAATAGCAAAGTTGAAAAGACCAAAGTGCCCTCGCAATTAGAATTGACATTTATAATCCATTAATTAAAATTTAACTTTTTATTCAGAAAAAAGGGTATAATGGTCATAAAATACTCACATGATTTGCGCGTGATCACTCACTGACTGAACGTCTTGTTGGCACAAGACGGATGACAGTTTCAGGGAGAAAAAAAAAATCAAAAGAAAGTTTATGATAGTTTTATGTTTTTTTTGAAAATTCATGATTTTTTTTTTTTGAAAACATAAGAAAATTCTTAGTAGTATTTTGTATTTTAGCTTTATCTATTAGACATTGGGCTCTGTTTTACATTGGATTCTGATAGATACTATAAAATGAAAACACAGTCACATGTCATCAAATTTGAATCAGTAAACTGGATGATTGGTGAAATCAAACAGTAGTGGAACACCAAGATTGTCATTTCCTGTTTACAAGACAGTGGTGGTAACTGGGCCCCATTTACACCAGTTCTGAATTTCTTGTTAAGAGGCAGAACTTGCAGCTAATGCTTTTGCTGTTGCATACACTATCGACAGAGTGTCACTGTAGAGAGTCGAGACTCAGAGACACTACATGTTGGGTGGAAGAGATTTTCGCATGGCAGTTGAGTGAAAATCTCTTCGTCGTCGAATTCTTCAAGACACAGTGAGCAGCAGTCAGTGACATGCTCAATCTGAGGAGGAAAGGCGAGTGTGGGTGACATGCTCAATGTGAGGAGGAATGGAGATTGTGGGTAACCTCGCGACCCCCTCCCTATGGAGCCCCTCATGTGAGGAGGGCTGCTCCCAAGAGCAAGAAGATCACCTAGAGAGACATGACCGTTACGGTCGTGTCCCTCTTCTTCGTGCTGCTCGCTGTATTACGTGAGTTGGATATCGAACAAATAGTCTCACGTCGGTTAGATGTGTGGATGGTCTTGGGTATATTAGTATTTGAATAACTCCACATAGAAAACTAGTCTTTTGAGATAGTGCCCCAAATCCTTTCAAATGGTATCAGAGCCATATTCCGAATTGAGCCGTGTGTGTTTGCCCTCCGTGCGGTAAAAAAGAGTTGTGCTCTCGATGGAGCATATGATCTTCTGGGTGTGAAGAACACATAGTGCGATGGCAGTGCCCCTATGGAAACAATAGTAAGACAGAGTAGTACGAGTATATCTCTCCATGTTAAACCTTTATGTTCAAGATGTTTCAAAACATCTTTGAATAAATCCATAAAAAATTAAACGAAAAAAAAAACTCAAAGGAAAAGGGAAGAAAAGATAAGAAATAGTTCTAACACTTCATACCAATTTGAGAGCATTGTGTGCACTGAGTCTTCTATTTTAGCCAGTACTTTGACCTTTTTTTGAAATTTATATGCCATCCACATCAGAAAAACTAATAGCTTTGCAATTAAAACTATGTTAACCACGAGTTTGATGTTCCTCTCAAATTTACATGCGATACACATCAGAAAAGCTAAACTTTTTGTAATTAAAAATTAAGTAACAAGAGTTTTCTAGAATGCAAAAAGTTCGTCAGATCAATTATTTTAAGCAGAACAATTTATATCCCAAAATCATAATATCTCGTTCTCTCAAATGTTTCTAATGTAAAGCTAGTCACCAAATCCTCAGTAAAAATTGGAATTTTTTTTTTTTTTTTGAATTTTTGGGTGCAACTCGGACTGCTGAGAGAAAAATATTCTAGTATTTACGATTCTGCCAGTGGATGTTAGTTTGGGATGTTCACACTGAGAAAGAGACCGGTGCAAGTTCTTGGATACCCGAATCCGCACCAAACGGGTTCGGGCGGCTTCGGGCTTGGCCATGTCGGATTGTTTTATCCAACTTTTTATGTTTGGGTTTTTATTTTTCTTTTGGTTCAATCTTTTGCCTCTTAAATTGATCGGCAGTTCTCACGAAATACTCATACAAATTCAACTATATTTGGTGAAAAAAATGCAAAAGAATATCACGACAATTAATTTTCTTCTCATCTACGGAAATAAACAATTTGCAACAAAGTTCTTCTCACATACTTTTGATTCATACCATACGTTATGAGTTCACTTTCAAACTCTAAATTACAAGAAGATACGAAAGATAAAAGTGAATGAGAAATAAAAATTTGAAACAAAAAGGAATAAATTGAGGCTATTTATATAGGTGCCGAGATCGAAGTGCGAGAAAGGAGAAAATCTTGGCCTTCTCATTGAAGATCAAGAGTAGGGTTTGTTAAAGAGTAGTATTAGAATTAGAATTTTGTATACTAATTATATTACAGATAGGGTTTTTCCTTTATCATGTAACTATATTTTATATATTCTGGTATAGCATCAATAATATACAATTCTTAAAAATTTTGTTTCTTATTCACTTTTATCTGTCCCGTATTGTATATATTCGAGTATTGCATTTATAATATACAATTCTTAATTTTTTCTTCAATTGACTTAACAAGATTTCAGATTCACTCCTCTAAAACTCTTTTTCTCAAAATCCTTTTTGGTTAATCGACATTCTCTCGCTGTTCTCGAGCTTGCGCTGGGCGACAGTCATGTAGCGCATGCCTGTCACTGTCCAACTTTCCACCTATGCATCATCATATTTTTCTACCGTCTTCAATGCTAAATACTCCATCGGCATCAAGCTCGATGCAGTCTTCTTTCAGATCATGGTGCTATGATTCGGTTATGGTGGGTCATGCCAAGAGCAAACCTAAAATTTTTGAAAAAAGAATGCACTTTGCTCCGAACTTTTGGGGGGCAAGTGCCTAACTCTCACACCAATTCAAAATTAATGTAAGAGTTAACAACTCTAACCTCTTCTTCTCTCTAACGCCTTAGCCCGGCCCGAGCAACAATTTCCTTTTCATCCTCTCCTCGTCTCTCCAAACCGATACATCAACCGCGACGCCTTTCTCTGTGCCGAGAACCTTGAGCAAAGGACCAGCGCACGTCCGGCCACGGCCATCGCCTGCGCCGGAGACCTATAGAGGCTCTCAAAGCCATTTCGGTGAGCTTCTTCTCTTTGCTATTTTGATGCCTCTTTCAGCATTTGTGATGTGCATATGTACAGTGACAGGAAACAGAGAGGAGTTTTGGCTCATGAAGACACAATGTCACAAACCCAACTGGCATGTTAGTTAATATAATTAATTAGTTAGTTAATTATGACATATAATTTACTCGGAAACCGGGGGACACGGGCTGTGCACGTATGAGCATAAAATAATTTGATTTCTGGAGAATTATTGGCAAATTTACAATCCTGTAACTATAATTGTTCGGTTGAACTTACATCTTTAAATTTCTTCTTTTGATGTAAATAAAAATTTATTATTGACCTAAGGGGAAATAAAATTCTTTTAAATGGAAGATATGACCAAAAAACTTATGAACTAAATTACTAATTAGTTATTTGTTAAATGCTTAACAAATTTCTATTGGACACAAAAGTATGTAGATTTTAGAGATTAACAAGCCAATTCAGACCAAACCTAATTAATCCATTTATTAGATTTCAAATGTAGTTAAACGACTCAAAACAAAATTATCAAACAAATAAGGAGAGGAAAAAAATCAGATTCACAAGGTTGTCTCATAGTTTCTATAGAAACAGAATTTTGAAATTTACATATGTCTCAAATAATTTGATCATAAGAGGATTTACTGGTCAAGGTTCAAATCCTCTCCTTGTGCAAGTGTAATCTAATTCCAACGGATTGTGATGGTTGCTTCATGCCTAAATGTAAGAAGTATTCTTTTATAAAAGAAGAAAAAAGAGCAAAAAAAGTAGATAATTTAATTATGTTCATATTATATATATATATATATAATATATATATATATATATATATATATATATAATTAAGTCAACCATATCTTTAATGTTTAGAAGAGCACTAGATGTATATCAGTCCGGTAAAAAAGTAGGTCAATGTTATACTTATATTCACATTCGAGCATATAATAATAGAGCCAATTTTTTGTGAATATTTGTACACAGACTCAAGAAGAATTTGTATGTGCTCCCACGTACCCACACGATAGAGGATAAATATTAAAAAAGAAAAAAGAATACAATGTATTTTCTGACAAAATTTCAAGGGAAAATTGTTTTAGGTCCCCAGGGAGTTTGAGTTGTACCAAAAACTCCCTGGGGTAAAAAAATGTTAAAAAATACCTTAATATCAGTATTTGTGCTTCTGAATTCCAGTGTACACTGGTTGTATACACATGAGTCATTGTGGGTGGTTAAAAGTCCAAAATACCCCTCTATCAAATCTGTCACCTCTGTACAATTTTAATAAAGAAAGAGAGAGAGGAGGGAGAGGGAGGGAAGAAGAGGAAGGAGAAGATGAGTGATCTCTGTAAAGATTTGGCGAGCCCAGCGAGCTTCCCGAGCCTCTCCGATCGCAGCGAGCTCCGTGAGCTCCTGATCCGCTCCTGATCTGTGAAGATTGCATCAGCTCCGGCGATCTCCGTGAATATCACAACAACTTTAGTGAGATATGCCCCTGGGTCATCCTCCACTTCACTCTGTGAGCTCTAGCGAGATCCGTGAACCCCCGATCTGCCCCCGATCTGTGAAGATCGCAGCAGCTCCGGCGTGAAGCTTGTCTCCTTCGTCGAGGCTCAAGTGAGCTTCTCGTGCAAGACTTGTCTTCCCCAGCTCCTCGTGCAGGACTCATAGAGGACGAAGTGGGGGTAGGGCTTCTTCGAGAATTTATTTGGAGTATTTTTTTTTTGATGTAATTTTTTGAGATTTTTTGGAGTTCGGATTAAAGTATGATTATTAAGATTTGAATTGTAATTTTTCAGAGATTTTTTTTTTAAAATTTACTCAACTTGATGATAATTATGCTGATAAATTTTTAATCTAAAAGATGGACTAATTTGTCATGAGCTTGTTGAATTTGAGAATATCAATTTGGGGGCGATGAAATTTTATTTGTAATGAATTTGTGATATAAAAAAGAGAGGACAAAAATTTATGAATCATACTGTCCACTATTGAGTTTTTCTGTCAACATATTGAATAATTTGTCTTCTTTCTTAACTTTCTGTAACACCCCGTTCTTGGAATACGTACGTAGATACGTATTCTGATTTTTTTAACATATTTTTTTGATTTATCTTGTATTTGTATTTGTTTTATGATTATTGGTGTGATGATTTCTATTGGATTTGGATTCGTGGACTTGGAGTCAGCCCTAGACTAAACCGGGGGCCCGAACCTAGTGCATTGCTCGAATTGGCATTTCTGTTACTCTAATTTGACCGATTTCAGCTTCAAACATTATTTTCTAATATTTTAGATTTTTCATGATTTTTTGAAATTTTCAGAATTATTTGCAAAATCTCCAAAACCGGGTATCGGTCAGCATCGCTGACTGATTCCCGGATTTTTAGTTTTCAAACGGAATTGAATTTTTAAAAACGGCTTTCATATTAGTTCTTAGAATTTCATTTTTTATCTAAATTCATTTTTTTGAGAATTTTTAGAATTTATTGAAAATCCACCTGTTTTGGTGTCGACCAGTACCGCCGGAAGATTCTAAGATTTTTAATTTGAAAATTATATTGAATTTCTCAAATCCGATTTCACCGAGCATCTTAAAATATTATTTTATATTTTGAAAATTTTTCAGAGCGATTCTGAAACAGTCAAATTTTTACCCTATTTAAATAATATTATTTTCCCCTTCACTCTTCATTTCTCTTCCCAAAGTCAACTGTGACAGCCCACTCCCCCTAATCACATCACCTGCCACCCATATCCCATCACATCAAAATTCCCTTTTAAATATATTAGCCCCCCTTCTTTTCAATCAATTCATTTTTCTTTTCTTTTTCTTTTCCTTTTTCTTTTTCTTCTTCCTTTTCTTCTTCTTTCTTCTTCTTTCTTCTTTTCCCTGAGCCTGACGACCCCTCCTCCCTCCGGTGCCCC
The DNA here is from genome assembly GCA_038442645.1 of Agave tequilana. NCBI lineage: Eukaryota > Viridiplantae > Streptophyta > Magnoliopsida > Asparagales > Asparagaceae > Agave > Agave tequilana. The sequence continues at coordinate 26,810 of JAVJIF010008434.1, forward strand.
GGTGGGGGCTGACCGCCGCCGGTGCGCCTGGGCACGGCCAGGGGCCTCCTGGCCTCCTGTGCGCGTGCGTGGAGGGGGCGACAGCCCCATCCCTTCTCCATTTTCTCCCTCTCTCTCCTCTTTCTCCCCCTCTCTATTGGCGCGCCGGCGGCCACTAGCCGGAGAGGACCAGTTCCCTCTCTCCCTTCTCTCTCTCAGATCCCCCCTTCTCTTTCTTCTCTCTCTCCTTCCCTCTCCCTCTCTCCCCCTCTCTTTTTAGGGTGGCCGGCGGCCACCCCAGCCTGCGCCGGCCACGGCGGCCGGCGCAATGCTCTGCACCTCCCTGGCCGTAGCCAGGGAGCGGCAGAGCCAGCCCAGGCCGCCGGCCTGGGCTGGCGTGAGCAAGGGGGCTGCTACCCCCTGTCCTCCTCTCTCTTCTCTTTGGGTGGCCGGCGCGGTCACCGGAGGGCCGCCGACGCCGTCTCTGGCAGGGCCACGGCCAGGCCTCCTGGCCTGGCCGTGGGCAGTTAGGGTAGGCAGCAGCCCCCACCCCTGTCCTCTCTCTACCTGCCTCTTCTCTCTCTCTCTCTCCTCTCTCTCCTCTGTCTACAATTCCTTTCTCTCTCTACTAATTATCTCTCTCCTCAGTTTCTCTCTCTAGTCTATCTCTAACCCCTCTATCTAGACTCTCTCTAAAACCTCTTCTCTCTCTAGATTCTCTCTAGATTTTCTCTCTAGAAATCTCTTTTTCTCTCTCTCACACACTTTCTCTCTCTAGAAATTCCTCTTTCTCTCTCTAGATTTTCTCTCTCTAAAACTCTCTTTCTCTCTCTTTTCTTATTCTCTCAAAAACATATTTTTATATATATTATTATATATTATATATATTTTTTGGATTGTTGGATTGAACGTGGTGTTCGTAAATTCCCGGATATTACTCGGTATTGCGTTCCGGTATTGAGGCGAGTACAATTTCTTATGAACATGCATCTATTTTATCATTATGCGAGTACATTCCTTTTGATATTTCGTGTTCTATTACCATCATTTCATGTCTAACAACTGTTATCTTGCTTTTGATACATGATATGTATGTTGATATGTATACACCGACACTGATATGTTACACTTGGTACTTGCCATGCTATATTTGACACATGATACCGGACACCGATATTTGCCATATTTGACACCGACACTTGCCATGTTATATTTGATACCGATATTTGCTATACTATATAAGACACCGGTACCTGCCATGCTATATTTGACCTATAATACCTGACATCGGTACTTGCCATACTATACCTGACCCTGATATATGGACACTGGTACTTGACATATGCTATCATCTAGTCCTAGCACACATTGACCTGACATCGTGACCCTTGATCGGACACTACACCCCTGATACCTGTATTATATGGCACCTGATATTGTGGCACATGTATCATACTGCATATTCATGACTATTACCTTACTGGGACTTGATTATTATATTGTTACCAGATATCTGGCACTCCTGTACTCCTGTATCTCCTGAACTCCTGTACTCCTGAACCCCTGAAAAAGGGTGATTCCTGATATTATACTCTTGATGTTATACTCCTGTTAATTCCTGTAGTTGGATAATCATGGTTATGCTGTATACACTTGTGGACATTATCTTTGGGCAACATATATAATAAAAATACTCAACTTACACTTGGTGGGAGAAACTGATGGAAACCGGTTTGATGTCATATTTAAACTGGTGATATTTCTGAAGTGTCGTGTGGGGCGCGTAATGATAAGTCCCCGAAAGCAGTAGCCTGAATCTGAAGTGTCGTGTAGGGCGCGTAATGATAAGTCCCTGAAAGTAGTAGCTTGCACTCCTAAGCTAGTCCCGGGCAGAGACGGGACCCACTATAAATATGAGCCATCAGATTTATCAGTTTCCAAATAATAACTCGTCTTATTCATAAGTGGATGTATGTGTGCCGGTAGCACATATAAAGCATATGAATCAGATGAATCATAAAACAGCCAAACAGTAATAATGTTAGGAACGTGTGATATTTGGTCTCTCCTTTGCTCGGCTTCCGGTACTCACATATCAGACTCAGGTAAGTTCTACAGAGTGCCAACTCTAGTATGGACTATCAGTGATGTGAATTGCTGGTAGGGAGGCGATTAAAATATCAAACAGTACTGATTATTATTATTGGATAAATTAAAATGCTATACCTCTATATTTCAGTTATAGTGTTATGTTCTGAGTTGACACCCTGCATTATGACATATGATATATGTGGCACAATGATTACTACTGACACACTCTAGTTCTATTACCCTGAGGGCAACTCAAGTTGTATGAATTCAGATGATGGTGACATCGGATATGTGGTATATAGATGAGTGTTTTCTTGTTTGGATTATCCCCTCGACGTATCAACCCCATGAATCCATAATCTGAGCTTATACAACTAGTTTTGTTCATACTTATATTTATCACGTGTTTAGTGTATTTATCACATGTTTAATATATTTGTCGCATGATTATGTGTACCTATGCTCTCTATACCGTTTCCCATGCAATCAGATTTACTGATATACATGTATTTACTTGATCTCGAATTTACTGTCATTTCCTTTATGTTACTTGTCATTTCTTGTATCTGCATGCTTGGACCACATCACTTGATCAAGTACACGTGTGCCTGTAATGCACACCATCTGGCTTTATTCTATGTACTCGTTGGGGTTGCTAATAACCCTGGATCCTCATGTCCCGATCCTGTAGTCTGGACCGTGGCGGCCTTGTTGTAGTAGATCAGAGTGGCGCAGCGGGAGCGTGGATTAGTAGTTGCCTATCCGGACTCTCCTTCTTCCAGCCTCTTCATGATCGGCTCGCGAGATTTCATCTTGCCACTCGTGAGTACTTTCTAGTATTTCATATTGTGCATCCTGCTTTTGTACTTCTTAGTGATCATATATTCTTCAGATATTATATCATGCCTTGTGATAACTGTATACTGGTGTTATTATTGCTGGATTGTGTGTTACCACTGTGCTTCCGTACTCTGATTCCTGCCTGTACTAATGCTTAGCGTATATACGTAAGGGTATTTCCGACCTGCGTAGATACGTCACAGTAACGTCTCCGTACCCTCCGGATCGGGGCATTACAGGGTGGTATCAGAGCCTAGACTCTCACATCCTCGGTACAACCAGTCGGCAAATTAATGGTAAAGAAATTTGCAACTGGAATGCATGAGTCGTGGTTATACAATCCAACTGCAAGTAGAAAGTTATCTATTTCCTCTCGATCGTCCTTCTCTTGATTCTTGAATCTCTTCAATCCTTTTCCATTTTCAGTTCCTGTCATCCTTATACCAACTCAAGATATGGATAAACTGGTAGGGTAGCAGCAAGACAGATGTGGTTCGCTATCATTATGTTTTGGTATTCTTTGACTTTGGTGCATCACCTGGTCTTATATTGGATGGTTCTTCGGCCTCGCATTCTATTCTTGTATATGTGGATACATCACGGGGAAATCAGCACAGCAAGTGGGGTAGTCATCACTTATATAACCAGACAGACCGTATCATTGCATGAGGAACGTAGGTATGAAACAGTATTCCAGATTCAGGGCTTCTACCGGACAGAGTTATGGAGACAGCATTCGGGACTCGTTTCGGTTATTATGATTCTTGATCGTGTTCTCAGAGCCACCAACTTCTGGCAGTTTTTATTTGGTAGACTGCAGACCCCGCTAGCCTCGCCGAGCGAGGGTCGTGTTTTGGTCACCCGTGGACCTAACCAGGTGTGAGCTTCGTTGCACCTGGTGCTTAGCATTTAGCGTTGTGTTACGCACTGGCTTCGCTGCATGAGCTTCGCCAAGTGCGAGCCTCACAGAGCATTAGCTCGACTGCACCCTAATGCTTAGCGCCTGAGATGTGCTACGCGATGGCCTCACCTAGGCTTGATTTCGTCAGTGGCTAGTCCCTTCAGTGCTTAGCACTCTAGTCGTTCCTCGGATTCCTTCCACCTAGCATGTTTTCATGGATCCCTGGACAGGATTTTCACGCTGTATCTGAGCTATAGCCATGATCCTTATGAACGATCCATTCAGCCAACCTTGCAGAGATTGAGTATTCTTTATGTTTCATCTGCAGTCGGCTTATCATTCAGAAGTCAGTATTCAGAATTCTTCATGGTTATTCTATATTCTTGGCTATGTCTTTCGGAGATTGCAATGCCCAGTATTCGAAATCCTTGAATATCGGTCTTCTTTATTTATACTTAGTATTATCAGAGTTTTCTTTATCTCGGTATTCTGGTTTATTCTCTGAGAGGTAGTATGTATGCAACATCGGTAATTCTACTACAGATTCTTTATCAAAAATAGCTTCATGCCATGCGGGACTTTATTTATATTATGGATTTCAGCACTATGGATTTCTAGGGATTTTAGTAGCTTTGCTTCGCAGTCCAAAATAGCAGACATCAGGTCAGTATTATATAGCACCATCAGAGGATGCAGAAGTGCAGAGATGTCTCAGTTCTGGGTTTATCATTCAGTCAATTTGTGGGAATTCCCCTCAGTTACTCATATCTTGATTCGTATAAATCCTCATTCCTATTCCTTCTGTGTTCATCTTCCCCTTATCGAAATTTTGAGGACGAAATTTTTGTAAGGTGGATGGAATGTAACACCCCGTTCCTGGAATACTACGTAGATACGTATTCTGATTTTTCTAACATATTTTTTTGATTTATCTTGTATTTGTATTTGTTTTATGATTATTGGGGTGATTGTTTTCTATTGGATTTGGATTCGTGGACTCGGAGTCAGTCCTAGTCTGAACCGGGGGCCCGAACCTAGTGCATTGCTCGAATTGACATTTCTGGTAATCTGATTTAACCGATTTCAGCTTCAAACATCATTTTCTAATATTTTAGATTTTTCATGATTTTCTGAAATTTTTCAGAATTATTTGCAAAATCTCCAAAACCGGGTGTCGGTCAGCATCGCTGACTGATTCCCAGATTTTTTAGTTTTCAAACGGACTTGAATTTTCAAAAATGGCTTTCACGTTAGTTCTTAGAATTTTTTTTCTATCTAAATTCATTTTTTGAGATTTTTCAGAATTATCGAAAATCCACCGGTTTTGGTGTCAACCGTCCGCCGGAAGATTCCAGGATTTTTAATTTGAAATTACATTGAATTTCTCGAATTCAATTTTACCGAGAATTTTAAAATATTATTTTTTATTTTTGATAAATTTTTCGGAGCGATTCTGAAACAGTCAAATTTTTACCCTATTTAAATAATATTATTTTTCCCTTCACTCTTCATTTTCTTCCCTCCCAAAGTCAACTCTGACAGCCCACTCCCCCCAATCACATCACCTGCCACCTATGTCCCATCACATCAAAATTCCCTTTTAAATATATTAGCCCCCCTTCTTTTCAATCAATTCATTTTTCTTTTTCCTTTTCTTTTCTTCTTCCTTTTCTTTTTCTTTCTTCTTCTTCTTATTTTCCTTGAGCCCGACGACCTCCTCCTCCCTCTGGCGCCCCGGTGGGGGTTGACCGCCGCCGGCTCGACGCCGCCGGCCTGGGCGCGGCGGGGGCCTCCTGGCCCCCTGTGTGCGTGCGTGGAGGGGCGACAGCCCCCTCCCTTCTCCATTTTCTCCCCCTCTCTCTCTTTCTCCCCCTCTCTGTTGGCGCGCCGGCGGCCAGGGCCGCCGCCGGCGATCACTGGCCGGAGAGGACAGTTCCTTCTCTCCCTTCTCTCTCTCCTCAGATCCCCTTCCCTTTCTTCTCTCTCTTCACCTTCCCTCTCCCTCTCTCTCCCCCTCTTTTGGGGTGGCCGGCGGCCACCCCAGCCTGCGCCGGCCACGGCGGCCGGCGCAGTGCTCTGCGCCTCCCTGGCTGCAGCTAGGGGGCGGCAGAGCCAGCCCAGGCCGCCGGCCTGGGCTGGCGTGAGCAAGGGGGCTGCTGCCCCCTATCCTCCTCTCTCTTCTCTTTTGGGGTGGCTGGCGCGGCCACCCCTGGCCGGCGGCCACCGGAGGGCCGCCGGCGCGTCTCTGGCAGGGCCACGGCCAGGCCTCCTGGCTTGGCCGTGGGCAGTTTGGGGGGCAGCAGCCCCCCACCCCTTTCCTTTCTCTCTACCTGCCTCTTCTCTCTCTTCTCTGTCTCCTCTCTCTACAATTCCTCTCCCTCTCTACTAATTCTCTCTCTCCTCAGTTTCTCTTTCTAGTCTCTCTCTAACTCCTCTCTCTAGACTCTCTCTAAAACCTCTCTTTCTCTCTCTGATTCTCTCTCTAGATTTTCTCTCTCTAGAAATCTCTCTTTCTCTCTCTACACTTCTCTCTAGAAATTCTTCTTTCTCTCTCTAGATTTTCTCTCTCTAAAACTCTCTTTCTCTCTTTCCTTTCTTATTCTCTCTAAAACATATTTTTATATATATTATTATATTTATATATATTTATTTGGATTGTTGGATTGAACGTGGTGTTCGTAAAGTTCCCGGATATTACTCAGTATTGTGTTCCGGTATTGAGGCGAATACAGTTTCTTTTGAGCATGCATCTATTTTATCATTATGCGAGTATATTCCTTTTGATATTTCGTGTTCTATTACCATCATTTCATGTCTAACAACTGTTATCCTGCTTTTGATACATGATATGTATGTTGATATGTATAACACCGACACTGATATGTTTCACTCGGTACTTGCCATGCTATATTTGACACATGATACCGGACACCGATATTTGCCATATTTGACACCGACACTTGCCATGTTATATTTGACACCGATATTTGTCATACTATAAAGACACCGGTACCTGCCATGCTATATTTGACCTATGATACCTGACATCGGTACTTCCATACTATTCCTGACCCTGATATATGACACTGGTACTTGACATATGCTATCACCTGGTCCTAGCAGACATTGACCTGACATCGTGACCCTTGACCGGACACTACCATCCCTGATACCTGTATTATATGGCACCTGATATTGTGGCACCTGTATCATACTGCATATTCATGACTATTACTGTAATACCCCATTCCCGGAATACGTACTTAGTTGCGTATTCAGATTTTCGGTCGTATTTTTTCGATTTGTTCCTGTATTTATTCTGTATTATGAATTCCTTATATGACTGTTTGTCTTGGATTTGGATTCGTGGATTCGGAGTCAGCCTAGTCTGAACCGAAGGCCCGATCCTAGAGTATTACTCGATTTGGACATTCTGATAATTAGAATGACCGATTTTAGTTTTAAATATCATTTTCCATTATATATATTTCTATGATTTTCTAGATTTTCTGGAATTAAAATGAATTTCTTCAAAACCGGTGTCGGCCAGTGCCGCTGATCGATTCCTGGATTTTTAATTCTTAAACGGTTTGGAATTTCTAAATGATTCTTTAGACATTATTCCTTAGAATCATATTTTCTACCTACATTCTTTTTCTGAGGATTTTTGGATTTTATGAAAATTCCAACGGAGTCGGTAAATTATTGATTCCAGGATTTTTAGTTTTAAAACTATAAAGTATTTCTTCAACGGATTTCACTATTGGTCTTTATATATTATTCTTGATTTTTGGTAATTATTTCGGGTCGTTCCGAGATACTTGAATTTCGGACGATTCCGGTATTTTCCCGAAAGATTTCAGCATCCACGACTCAGTTCCGGGAATCCGCCACTTCCATTATTCCACTTTTACTTCCAAGGGAATATCTTTCCTTATTCAATTTATTTTCCTTTTTCCTTTTCCTTTATTTCTTTCCTTCCTCCACTAACCAAAGCCTTTTCCAATTTTCCAATAATTCCAATTTTCCACATAATCCCACTCACTTTCACCTAATCCTTTTTAAATCCCACTCATTCTCTCTCTCCCCCATGGCCGGCCAAGTGGCCAAGTGAAGGACACTCACCTCACCTCCCCACTTTACAAAACCCCCCTCCCTTCTATCATATTGCACCACCTTCACAAAGTCAAAACCTATAAATACTTTTCCTCTCCTTTCTTTATTCATTCTCACTTCAACTTTCTCTTTCTTCTCTTCTCTTCTCTTCACCAAAGCCCTAACCACCAACTCCCAGGCATCACTAGGTCTTCATCTCCATGGAAACCACCACAGGTCTTCAACAACACCAAAGGACTCCACCATCTTCTTCATCATCAACTTCAATCACCACCACCATCACTCCCTCACCTCATGGAGACCAATCACTCTCTTTGGTGAGTGATCTTACTCATCTAGACTTAGTCTATTCTTAGTATACATGTGTAATCATATCATGTTCAATTATGACTTCAATCCATGATTATTTAGCCATCAAACCAAACCCTAGGAAAATCTGTTCTGTTTGCTGTTTCAGACGATTAGTCGACTTGACCTAGCCATTAGTCGACTAACCCTTTCATTTGAAACTTAAACCATTTTCTGGAAACACAGTTTTAGTCGACTAGACCAAATTACCAGTCGGCTAGAGACCCTTAGTCGACTACACCCTTGACCCTAGTCGACTAACCCTTCCTGGACCAGAAACCTTAACTCTCTGTATCCCAGATTTAGTCGACTTAACATAACTATCAGTCGACTTGTCATGTCTGTTAGTCGACTACCCCTATGACCCTAGTCGACTAACTTTTCCTGAATCAGAATATCAACTCTCTGGAACCCAGTATTAGTCGACTATACCAGACTGTTAGTCGACTAACCCCTTTATTAGTCGACTACTCATCCTACCCTAGTCGACTAATTCTGTCTGTTTTTACAGTTATTTACCTTCTCAAACTTGGATCTTATACTTGGTTTATATGTTGTATATTATACTTCTTGACTTGTATCTTGACTAACATCATCTTCACTTCTCTCTTTCTCTCTCCTCTTCACTCTACATATATATATCATAGTTATGGCGTGCCCCGGATTTCGTGGATTTCGGATCTTTCGGCGCTTTGAGGTTTAGGCGAGTTTCTCACTCGCTACTTTCTTGTATGCGAGTAGTCTCGCCTCTATTTGAGTTTCCCGTTTCATCGGTCGATAATATTTCGCTTCTTATTTCCATATTCATGTATTGCACTACATTGCTTGTATTATGGTAGCTTCATCTTGTGCTTGTACCAGGCTTATGATATGCTTGCTTCTTTATCGTATACATGCGTGGCCGACCCTTCGTGGTCGTTGGACTTGGAGTCACTTCCTTGTTACTACTTGCTATTATTCCAGACCTGTCAGTTGCATGCTTCCTTTTAACACATGTATATCACCTGACCATTTAGTATGTTATCACCTAACTTCCAGTATGTTATCACCTGACCACCTGATATGCCACTATCTGGCAAGACCATCTTGTTATGTCATGACTTACCCAGACTTATTATCAATCCATTGTTATGCATGTACTTGATATACATCACCATTTATCATGCTATCTCTTGACACCAAGCATGATACACCGATTCTTATAATTATCACGATAAAGGGAATGTAGTACCTGATTACTGTTATGTACTGATCACTGTTATGTATTCTTGTTATGATATTGCTCATTCCCGAAATCTGATAATTATGTTCATAAGCTATAAAAAGGACAACTTGTATGGGTATGGGAGGAGTGATGGATGCCGGAATGATATCTTGCTTATAGTGGTGGGGTATAAAGTATGTATATACATATATATATATATATATATATATATATATATATATACTGGCGGTAGTGAATCTGAATTACTGAATAGGGGGACTTTGGGCCTCCAAAGCGGTTCCAGGTGTATGGAAACCACTATAAGAAGTTCTATCAGTTCTCCATCTACTTCCGTAAACAACCCTCGACTTGCTTATATATGGATGTATGTGGTTGGCCGTACACCAGGTCACATACCGAGATATATGGGTCAGACGAGTAATAATAATAATAGGTGTTTCCTGTGACCCCAGTTATGATTACTGTTATGATTCCTGTTTTGATACCTGTTATGCACTCTTGTCACATCTGTTATGTATTCTTGTTATGACTACTTTGCAACTCTGATTCTATACGCTGGATTTTCGGTGGCATGAGATAAAGGTATATAGATGAGGGTTTCCTTGTTTGGATTATTCCTTCGATGTATTAGTCTCATGGGACCGTGACCTAAGCGTATACAATCAATTTTGCTTGTGATCAGTTTTACTTCGGATTTCCTGTTTTACGATTGTTACGTTATACCCGTTCTTATATATACTTCATTTGTGTTCTAACCCTCCTGTCTTCTGTACTTGACTCTTGTACTCACCCTTGGCTCGCCACCTGGTTTTTGCATCCTACTCGCCTGGGGAGTTTCACTGACTCCCCTGGATTCTCATGTCCAGGTCCTGGAGCCCGAGCGTGTGGATTCTCACCGTTACTGCTCAGAGTAGCGCAGCGGTAGCGTGGATCTCCAGCCGACCGTCCAGGGCCACATCCTTCCAGGCCCCCTGTATGCCTCTCGAGTTTTCCCTTAGCAAACTCGTGAGTGCCCTTTTTCTATTCATACTTGTACATTCCTTGTATACATGTATGTGGCCACCCTTTTATACTGTTCATATAGTGTATATCTTTTGTATTCTCGCATTTGCGCATACTAGTGATATGATATTCATGTAATATTGTGATCACTTCTGATGATAACTGTGTAATTGTACTATATGTGTTGGAATGTATAATGCCCCACTGCTTCCGTACTCTGATTCTTGTCTGTACTGATGCTTAGCGTATATACGGGAGGGTAGTTCTGACCTACGTATATACGTTGCAGTGACGTCCCCGTATCGCCGGATCGGGGCGTTACAATTACCTTACTGGGACTTGATTATTATATTGTTACCAGATATCTGGCACTCCTGTACTCTTGTATCTCCTGAACTTTGTACTCCTGAACTCCTGTACTCCTGAACCCGTGAAAAAGGGTGACTCCTGAACCCGTGATGTTATACTCCCGTTAATTCTGTAGTTGGATAATTATGGTTATGCTGTATACACTTGTGGACATTATCTTTGGCCAACATATATAATAAAAATACTCAACTTATACTGGGTGGGGGAAACTGATGGAAACCGGTATGATGTCATATTTATAATGGTGATATTTCTAAAGTGTCATGTGGGGCGCGTAATGATAAGTCCCTGGAAGCAGTAGCCTGAATCTGAAGTGTCGTGTGGGGCGCGTAATGATAAGTCCCCGGAAACAGTAGCCTGTACTCCTGAGCTAGTCCCGAGCAGAGACGGGACCCACTATAAATATGAGCCATCAGATTTATCAGTTTCCAAATAATAACTTGTCTTATTCATAAGTGGATGTATGTGTGCCGTAGCACATACAAAAGCATATGAATCGGATGAATAACATAAAACAACCAAACAGTAATAATGTTAGGAACGTGTGATATTTGGTCTCTCCTTTGTTCGGGTTCTAGTACTCACATATCAGACCCGGGTAAGTTCTACAGAGTGCCAACTCTAGTATGGATTATCAGTGATGTGAGGCGCTGGTAGGGAGGCAATTAAAATATCAAACGGTACTGATTATTATTATTAGATAAATTAAAATGCTATACCTCTATATTTCAGTTATAGTGTTATGTTCTGAGTTGACACCCTGCATTATGACATATGATATATGTGGCACAATGATTATTACTGACACACTCTAGTTCTATTACCCTGATGGCAACTCAAGTTGTATGAATTCAGATGATGGTGACATCGGATATGTGGTATATGGATGAGGGTTTCCTTATTTGGATTATCCCCTCGACGTATCAACCCCATGAATCCATAATCTGAGCTTATACAACTAGTTTTGTCCATACTTATATTTATCGCGTGTTTAGTGTATTTATCACATGTTTAATATATTTTTCGCATGATTATGTGTACCTATGCTCTCTATACCGTTTCCCATGCAATCAGATTTACTGATATACATGTATTTACTTGATCTCGAATTTACTGTCATTTCCTTTATGTTACTTGTCATTTCTTATATCTGCATGCCTGGACCACATCACTTGATCAAGTACACGTGTGCCTGTTATGCACGCCATCTGGCTTTATTCTATGTACTCGCTGGGGTTGCTAACAATCCTGGATCCTCATGTCCAGATCTTGGAGTTTGGACCGTGGCGGCCTTGTTGTAGTAGATCAGAGTGGCGCAGCGGGAGCATGGATTAGTAGTTGCCCATCCGGACTCTCCTTCTTCCAGCCTCTTCATGATCGGCTCGAGAGATTTTCATCTTGCCACTCGTGAGTACTTTTCAGTATTTCATATTGTGCATCCTGCTTTTGTGCTTCTTAGTGATCATATATTCTTCAGATATTATATCATGCCTTATGATAACTGTGTACTGATGTTATTATTGCTGGATTGTGTGTTACCACTGTGCTTCCGTACTCTGATTCCTGCCTGTACTGATACTTAGCGTATATACGTAAGGGTATTTCCGACCTGCGTAGATACGTCACAGTAACGTCTCCGTACCCTCCGGATCGGGGCGTTACACTTTCTGTTCACCATTAAAAAGTTAGACAAGAAGAGAGTAAGGTGGACATAAAAGGAGAAGTTTGGACATAAATTAACGAAGGTGGACAAAAAGAGAGTAAGGTGGACATAAAAAGAGAAAGTTGGATAAAAATTAACGAAGGTGGTCATAAAGGAGTAAGGCGGACATAAAATGAGAAAGTTGGAAAGAAACTGATATAGGTGGACAGAAATAGATTAAGGCGAACATAAAAAGTCTTATTTTATATCGTGCAGTATAGCGTAGTAAAATCATTTAGATGATCACATGAAGGAGGAGACATTCAAGTAAACTTATGCCTCAATGCTATATTCTATTCCTGTTTTGGACAAGCCAAATGTATCATTCTCCAATATTCTGTCCACTTAGTATGTTTCTGCACACTTTTTTTTACATTGTGTCCACAATTTCAAGTATATGTCCACATTTTGGATATATGTCCTTATTTCAGAATATATGTCCAAATTTCCGAATATATGTCGATGTTTCCAAGTAAATGTCCACATTTTCAAAAATATGTCCACCTTAAAAAATATATGGCATTTTTGTCTCATTACTACCCAATATTTATACTTTGGTACTAACTTATGTCTCGCACAGGTAACGAAAGAGACATACAAATAAGATCTCTAGTAACGAAGAAACGTCGTGAGAGGAACAAGACAAGGCGAATCAATAACCGATTTGTGACGCGCCCGATTGTGTGTAGTAGATGTCAGAAAGATGGACACAATCGTCGTATTTGCAACGCTATGTTCTATTCCCAATTTGGACAAGCCAAAAGTATCATTCTCCAGTATTTTGTCCACTTTAGTATGATTCTGTCCACTTTTGACCCTGTGTCCACATTTCCGGCTATATGTCCACATTTTATAATATTTGTCCACATTTAGGAATATATGTCCAAATTTCAGAATATATGTCGACGTTTCCAAGTAAATGTGCACATTTTTGAAAATATGTCCTCCTTATAAAATATTCCATTTTTTCTCATTATTATCCAATGTTTATTTTTGATACCAACTTATGTCTCGCACAAGTAACGAATGAGACTTTACAAATAAGATCTCCAGTAACGAAGAAGCGTCATAGGAGGAACAAGATAAGGCGAATAACAATAGATTTGTGACGCGCCCGATTGTGTGCAGTAGATGTCGGAAATTAATAAAAAAGATAAACAAACAAATAAGTGAAAAAAATTAAATATTCATATGTTAAATGATTTTTGATAAACAATAGAGGTTAAATGATTTATAAAACAAGTTATTAATTTTTTATTTTTTTTATTTTTTAATATTTAAATAATTTTTTTATAAATATTTTGATCAAGTTAACAAAAATTTTGAAGTGGACAAATAATAATTGAAGTGGACAACAAAACAATTGCTTCAAGAATTTTGAATTAAATAGCAAAACATTAAAGATATTATCATTAAAGATTTCAAAGTACATCACGTGGGCCAGTTAAAGGACAAATGACAGCACATGGGCTAATAAAGTAAGGGTAATATGAGCAATACAAATACACATCAAACTATGTATTGAAACAGGGACTTGCAAATAAAAGAAACTTAGTCAAAAGGCTTTTGACCCGATTTTTTTTCTTCAGGGAGTTTTTGACACAAGTCAAACTCTCTGAGCACCTAAAAGCAATTTTCACAAATTTCAATCCTTTAAACAAAAAGGAGAAAAAATAAAAAAAAAAACAATTCATATCTAAGGTGCTCTTCTTCTGCATAAAACTTGTTGAAGCCATGGCTACCAAGAAGCACTACAGGTCTCTTGTCGAGCCCACGAAGCGACTGCTTTCGCCTAAGCCACCAAATTCTTCTTCACCGTCTCCTCGTCACCTTTCAATTCACAGTAGAAAGGATCACAACCACGGCCATCTTCCTCATATTTCACTCCTTGATTTGGCGCATCTTTCTCCTTCATCAGTCCTTGATACCGAACATCTTTCCCCATTTTCTCATCGATCAGTCGTTGATTCTTGGCTAAGAGATATGGCGGGATATAATCATCGTCTGAGTCGAAATCTATAGCAACCTCGCCACAATCAACTCCCGCCATGGCTAGAGCATCAATCGAAGCACCCATCACTCTTTTTCAACCTGAAGTTTTGATATATATATTTGATTTTAGATAATGTTAACTGTTTTGATGAGAGAATCTGATGAGCATGAGCATATATAGGCAATCAATCAACGTAGAAGCACTAGTTTCCTTGGCTCACGGGCATCTCATGGACTAATTAATTTCATGAAACCTGTGATTATATGTTCTTGCTTGAAGTCTATGCAGAATGCGAAAACTGTGCAGAGTAAGTCTTTGACATGCATGCATGGCTGCGTGTTTGAAATATTCTTCTCGTACGTATAAAAGTCAACCATGGTGAAAAGTTAGAATTTGTGTTTCAAGTGATCAATTCGCGACTACTTGTCGAGCAAGAAAGCAAAACTCATATTGTTCAGGCTTGTTAGGATTTTCTTTTTTCTTTTTTGTTTGGAGTACGTACGTCAGAGGAGTTGTCATGATATAGGTCTCGTGATGAATAGTCAGCACCAAAGGGCAAATTAATTTGTTCTTGGCTGCACAAAAAAGTCAGCTAAGGTCAACGATTCAAGCTTCTCATAGAATTTTCACACAACAGCAAATTGCTAGTGCCCAAAGAAGAGTTAGTATATAATTTATATAGGTATTAAAGGTAATATGATGATAATGGGATGGGGTCTCAAAATTTCTAGTGTCTCAATTCCGATTTCAATCGATTTCAATCCCGATTGAACCTTCATGTGAGGTCCAGCGACATGTGGGCTATGGTTTAGTTTAAAAAAAAAAAAAGAGCTTTGTTGAGAACAATATTAGAATTAGAATTATATAATACTAATTATATTATGAGTGGATGATTTCTTATCATGTTTGTAATGCCAATATGTCCGGGTATTGCCGTCATCAAGAATAAACAATTCTCAGTTTCTTTAACTGACCAATTAACATGGTATTAGAACCTCTCAAAATGATCTTTTACTAATAGTCATTGATAAATTGTTCACACGCTACACTAGGACACATTCGTGTAGTACATACCTAGTGTTGCGCCACTTTTCGCTTTGCATTTCATCAAAATCTTCTCATTCGTCAAAGTTTCTCTGCTTGTCACCCGACAACGTCTTCGACTTCAACTTCAATTGAGTTTGGCTTCATGGGCTATGCACGATCACCAACATTACAGATTTAGCGATCGCCTGTTCTAATTCAACCGGTTTCCTCTTCTTCTACTGAGTTTGAGGATCTCTCAAGACCTTCTCTTTTACAAAGTTTAGGAATCTCTCAAAACTCATCTATCTCCTCTCCTCTGACCGATCTTCTTTTCCATCGATGGATTTCACACTATTTTAATGTCTGCCTATTTTAAGCGAAAGAGACACCATGTGTTTTGAAGTCATCCTATTTATTCTAAAGAGACTTTGAGGATCAAGTCCGCCTTGCCACGAGCGAAAGAGAGGTTAAACTTTAGAAAGTGCTCTCTCATCGATAGGAATCCATCTCCTTCTCCTTCTTGTTGTCGGCACTAACCCAAACTCTTGATGTTTCATTAATCATGAGTTTACGAAAGGGTGTTCAAAAATACAAGTTTTTTATTCCTCAGTCTTCGAAGAGTGTCATATAGATCAAAATCAGTCTCAGAATTTCATCAGATATTTTTCAAATTTTTATTTCTTTTTCTTTTACTCAAACTCATAATTTGTCCTCCATCGTGAGTTTGCGAGCGGATGTTAAAAATAGTATTATAATTGAGATTATGTAATACTAGTTATATGAAGAGTATATGTTTTCTTTAATATTTATATGTTTTTTTGTCGCCCTTATTAATAATAAATAATTCTCAATTTTTTCAACTAATTTAGCAGGCTTGAAGGGTAGCATTTGAATAACACTTTCAGAGAGGGCGGGATTGGGGTGATGGGGCAGGGTCAAGGCAGGTTTTTTTTTGAAGCTAGGTTAATGGTCCCTCGCATGCATAATCTACTAAAATACTAATAGAAAATAAGTCCAAAGTAATAGTCGGACAGGCCTTGGGCCAGGTTAGGGCTTACTTTGGGCCGGGCCTTGGCCCAGTTTGTAGGAGATGCCATCTTCAGGTCATATTCATTCAAGTGAAGAGTAGTCCTTCAGCATTCTTTTCGCTTCTAACTGCTCTTTGTGATTTTGATAGGCCTGCATGAAATTGATCCCTCTTCGAGGGGATAATTTGATCACCTTGTATGTTAAGAGTCTGTTTGGTGGTTGTAAAATTTTGAGGATAAAAGTGATGGGACCCGCTTGAGCAGTGAATAAGTCACGGAAATGCAAAGGAGGGGCCCCCTGAGCAGTGATTTTTGGATCTTTTCACAGGGCCTCCGATGGGAAAAACGCTGGAACAGAGATCTGAGTACGACTGCTATTGCCTCCACCTCCTCTTTTTTCATTTTTGGATTTTGGTCATCCAAACAAACTATGTAAATCAAAATTTTGAAGTGCAGCTCTACAATGAAAAATTTTACATTTCCGACCAACCAAACACGCCATTAAATATACTACAGATATCCTGACCGTTGCTACTTACTTTTATCTACATCTCCTGCTGTATAATGGAAGAAGTGTGGGTGTTTGTGGCAGAGTGACCCAAAGTTAAAAAAGAACAGAAGTAACTTCCTTCATGGAAATGGGAGGCACATATGAACAAGGCTTCTAGCAAACTCTTTATGTTCTTGAAAGTTACATCACGCACATAGCACGTGCAGTTATCTAAGTGAGACTGACGTGGAGGTTAATTTGTAACCACAACACTATAATCATCTCTAATCAACTGTCCAATCACAACAAAACGTGCTTAAACTCTCAATTAGTCACAGTTCATAGTTATTCATGCAGAAGTGAAGAATCAAAGTCAACTACAATTGCTCAAGGTCCCCAAAATCAAGAGGGGTGCAACTCAGAGTCTAAGAAAACTATCTACAATTGCATTGTAGCAACACTGAGGTTGACACTGATTGAGCCCAAGCCAAGACTCCTCTCCTTCGTTCTTTCCTCTCGTCTCTCCAAACCGATACATCGATAGCGACGCCTTTCTCTGTGCCGGGAGCTATAAGCAGAGGACCGGTGCACATCGTCGGGGCACCACCGCCGTCGCTTGTGCTGGAGATCGCTAGAGCTCTCAACTCCGTCATTCTCTGATTTTGTTCCCTTTGCTGGTGTTCTTGACAAAGTTTCCTCTTGCTGGCACATCAGTGTTGATGAGGACTATACATGGTGTGAGAGAGTAGTAGTTTTGCACGTGGAACATGTGCTGTATACGCATGCGTGTTGAATTAAAAGGAGTAATTTAAGATTCAATTCAGCTAATTACTTTTTCTTGGAGGAAAACTTTACAGCTGGAGTTCACGTTACTAGCATTTTAGGTGCTTAAATTTATGCTGACTATAGTTTATCGTTGAGCTTGAGCTTTCGCACGCATGTCTTGGACTGGGCCCTGTCAACAGATTGGGCTCGGGACGGGTACCATAGTTGTTAGGGGTGTCAGGTGGGCCGGCCCGGCCCGGCCCGACAACCTACACAGACCCGGCCCGGGAAAGCACTGGCACGGCCCGACCCTGGTAGAACCCGGGCTATACCCGATCCGGGTGCGGGTAAGGCGAGGGTCGGCCCCGGGTCCGCCAAAGGCGGCCCACGACCCGCCTGGGCAGTGCCAAGCCCAGGCTCGAGCGTTGGCACAGCCCACCCGAGCCGGCCCGGAGTTCGCCGTCCTCCGCCGCCCGGGCCGTCGCCCCCTATCCCCTTCCGCCACCAGCAACCCCCTCCACCAATCAAATAAAATGAAAAAAATTAAATGTGAATTACAAGATTCAAAACCATAACCTTCACTAAACTATATAAGTCAGGATGACTAACCAACAAAACAATTGTGTTAAAGTTTGAAAATAATTGTATTTAATAAAACTAAAAAAAATATTTTTTTTAAAGAAAACTGGGCCTGCTCTGGCCGGCCGAGGTCCGGGTCCTCCGAGTCACAGGCCAGACCCGAGTTCCAGAAATGGAACCCGGGCCGGGCCGACTCCAATTAACAGGGCGTGGCGGGCCCGGCCCCCCCCGGCTTCTGGCCCGCCGTGCCTAGGTCGTGCCCGCCCGACACTGCCCAATTGACACCCCTAATAGTTGTTAGCTTCGGCTTGATTACCATTACAGGTACTAGACTCAACCCGATTACCCGAGTTTAGAACAACTCTTCTCATATCCGTCTCGTTTAGAGACAGGTTCAGACCAATTATCCGACCCTACCTGGTTACCTCACCACCTCAGACAACGACCACAGAATGATTTTGGGGGTGGGTGGGTGGGGTGGCGGGTGGGGTGGTCGCGGGGCATAACTTGACTTTTGGGCTAGAAAAAGAAGCCCTTCAATACACGTTGCTGCATTCGGGGCACGACTTTTGTGCTCATAAACGAGGCCCCTTCAATACTCATAGCTGCCTCTTAATCTTGGAGAGTTTATGTATTTATATATACTTTATACTTATATTAATTTGATCTAAATATTTATTTTCTATATAAAAGTATTATTCATACAAGTAAAAATATCCAAATATAGATCTCGTACTAAAAGTTATTATTATATGAAAAGCAAGATTATTAATATTAAAATAAAATTATATTCCCTTGGACCTATATAGACAAGTTCAAAAGTTCAAGCAACTTTATGAGCCTATAAAATTTGGAATGATTGTCTCGTTCATAAGATCTTTTTCATTTTCTTGTTTCCAAAATATTTCATTAAGAATTTTCTTTTAAATTATTTTCAATAATTATTTCTACAACTTTATAAATATCAGTGTTCTAAAAGTCGCTTTAAGCGGCCGCTTAAGCGTTTTCAGCCTAAACCCGATTAGAATTGGAGAAAATCGGCCCACTTAATCGGTTGGGCGTTTAATTTGTTTAATCAACGATTAATTGATTAATCGTTTACTAAAAAGCGTTCGTGTAAACGAACCCGCATGCGAACCCAACCCACCCGACCTGACCCAATAATTTGGGGTTTAAATTCTCAAGTTGGGATCGATCGCAGGCCTAATTCCTCAATTTGATCGCATCTATCCCGTCCTGCAAATCCCCCCCCCCCCCCCCCCATGACAAGCAAAGTCCTCCCCTTTTGAAGACGACGACCTCCCCATTTGACGGTGACGGCGATCTCCCCCCTGTGGTGACTCCCTCCCGACGACGAAGATCTCGTCCTGCGGCGACCTTCTCCTAACGAAAACCCCCTGCGGCGACTTCATCACGGCGGCGACCTATCCTGTGACGACTTATCCACCTGCGGTGACAATCTCCCCCTCCTGCAACAACCTCCCCCCTGTGAGTCCCTCCCCGCTGCGGCGACCTCCTCCTCCTGAGGTGACCTCCCCTTGCGGTGACCCACCCCTTAGACAACCTCTCATCCCTTGTTTCATGTTAATTTTCTCATCTCTTTTCTTTTATTTTTGAAAATCATATGTTGAATTTCACTTAATTGCTCTGGCTTTTTTTCTTGTCTTATTTTTTTCACCAAAATAAGTTTCTTCTTCAAGTAGAACTTTTTTCAGTTTGTAAACATGTGACTCTGTCAATTTTTTCTTTGCAATCAAATTTTATTGAGTTGTTGTTTGAATTGTCTCATGGGGTTACTCTTATTTCTCTCTAATGATCAATAATCAATTTATTATCTTTCTTTCAATTTTTTTTTTTGCATAATTAGATTGCTAGATTGCTAATGTAAAATAATAATAATAAGAAGAAGAAACAGAACAAAATAGAATTATTAATTTGTTATTAATTGTTATACAATATACTGATATAGTTATACTTGTTGAAAAATTAGAGAAAAGAATCCAATTGCACAGTAGTTCTTTCTGAATTCATTTCTACTTCATCTTTTTCTCATGCCACACAACATTTTGATTGATTTTTTGAAAAAAAAAAGTGAAGTACTGAGAACTGTTATGAGCAATTGAAAAGCTTTTTAAATCAATTCTCCCATATTTTTGAAAAGAATTTACTGTTTAATTCATTAATAACTGTTATGAGTTAGAAAATCATTTATTAAATTCAAGAACTGAGAACTTATGTCATCAAATTTGCACATGTTCACATTTCATACATGACAAAAGTACATTTGTAGCCTTTTACAATGTCATTACATATATAGCCTTTTACAATGTGTAGTTGACTTTTTTTGAAACATGCATAGCACATAACAAAATTCAGTTGGTTTTTTCCTTGCCAAAATCTTGCAAAAATACAAAATTTTAATTAGTAGAATGAAATTTGGATGTAACAAAATTTCAATGCATAGAATAAGATTCAAAAATAAAAAATATTCAATGTTTCAATTAATTTCAGTTATTTTATGTTATTATCTTGATGTGTTTGATCTTTTTGTATTGTATTGTGTGAATGAATTTAGATGTAGGATTATTTCGCATTACAATCTACATGTCTTCGTCGACATCCAATGCAAGTGTTAGTGTTAGTGGATTACGTTCAAGTGGTCAACCAAGGGCATCAAGCGAAAATTAGATTCCACTGAAACCATCGGGCTCTACTGATATTGGGTTAAATTATGGGAAGCTTGTTAAGAAAAATTCTTATAATGAAGTGATGTCCAATAATCAAAAAATTGTGAAGGGAGAAATTTACAGGTTTAAGCAACATGTTGTGGGGATAGGAGGGAATGTTAAAGCTTATGTGATGCAGACTGATGAAGATAGAAAGATAGTTAAAGAATTTTTATCTGGACCCCAGAAGAAGAAAGTGAAAAAGAAGAAGGCTGAGAATGAACACCGAGAAGAGGTGCGCATTTCAGTAGAAAGAGACTCCATGAATCCAGAACTCATCGGCGAAAAGAAACCTTGTGTAGTTGGTCCATTAAACACAGTCGCGACTAGTGAAAAGTGGAAGCAAACGTCAATCAATGAAGTCGAGAAGAGAAAGTATAAGGAGTTGGCTCATGATCATTGCGCCATGTGGGCTTATGCTAAAGGCATTCCTTTTAATGCCTTTGATGATGAAGAATTTGATTTATTATGTGAGTGTGTTGGTCACCATGGACCTGGCTACAAGGGACCGAGCCAGTACCAGTTTAGAGTCTCTTTTGAATAAGGCATACAAGAAGATTAATAAAGAGATGGGACAGGCTAAAAAATTATGTGATGAATATGGATGCAATATTCTAACTGATGGGTCGACAGATAAGAAGCATAGGAGTGTAATGAACTTGTGTGTTCATTAGAAGACAGACACACATTTTCTTAAGTCTATTGAAGATTCAGTCAATGCACACACAAGAGAGTATATCTTCAATTGGATGGAGAAATGTATTCAGGATGTTGGAGAAAATCGTGTGCTACAAGTGGTGACAGATAATCATCCTTCTAATATGGCGGCGAAGAATATGTTGAAGATTACTCGACCTAATATTTTTTGGAGTAGCTGTACAACCTATACAATTGATCTTATGTTGGAGAACATGGAAAAGCTTCCAAAGTACAATTTGGTGATTGAGAAAGCTAGATCATTCACGATCTTTTTTTATGCGCATCATAGCACTCTTGCATTGATGTGTAAATTCACTAATAGAAGAGATCTTGTTCAGCCGGGATTACAAGATTTGCCACCACTTTTCTTAGCTTGAGTTGTCTTGTGGACAAGAAGTCACAGTTGGCTGCTATGGTATCTTCAACTAAGTGGGATGATAACAGGTGGTCGAAGACAGAGAAGGGGAGAGCGACTAAGGCTATAATCTATTCTGATATCTTTTGGACCAATGCAAGTGAGGTTTTAAAGATTTACACTCCTCTTTTCAAATTGTTAAAATTGTCGATGCTGATCGAAGACCCTCCATGGGTTTTGTGTATAGTATGCTTGAAGATGCCTAGAAAAAAGTTCAAATTGCTTGCAACAGGAAAGAGACTACCTATCAGCCGATAATTAATATAATTCAGAAAGAATCTAAAAAAAGGCTTGATAGCACACTTCATTTGGCTGCCTACTACTTGAATCCCTATTATTATTATAGGGATAGGATAGTCTAAAACAATTCACGTGTGATTACTGCACTTATGAGTTGTATTAATGTGTTTTATCATGATGAGAGCATTCAGGATAAAATTAAATTGAGTGAGGTCCTTTCATACAAGATGAAGGAGGGACTTATGAGAAGTGAAATGGAGGAAAGGTACCACAAGAGTTTTAAGGACACAGACAATTTTGATTCAGGTAATCTTGATGTATAAAATCACTAATTATGAATTTTTTTTAAATTTTCAAGTTACTAAATTAGTGTGATATATTTCATTAACAGCACATTAGTAGAGTTTTTATGGAGTGGATGTACTCTACCTTCGAAAGATTGCAATCAAAATTCTAAGCTTCACTAATAGCTCATCAGTATGCGAGAAAAATTTTAGTGTGTTTAAGGGGATAAATATACTAAGACTTAGACTTGTATCAGTTTTATTCATTTAAATATGAAGTTTCTTAATTCTTTTTACTTGAATTTATTTTTAACAATATGTCACTGTGTAATATACTAAAATTTGTAGATAAATACTAAGAAGAGGAATAGAATGGATTCCAAAAGGTTGAATGATCTTGTTTTTGTGCAATTCAACAAAAAAAATGACACGAAAGAGAACTACAAAGAAGAGGAAAGGGCAAGAGTACAAGGATGTGCTTGTAGGCAAAGATGATTTGAGAGCATTACATTGGAAGAGCACATTCGTTAGAGAGAGAAAACAATGAGGAACAAGAGATCTTTGGTTCTGGCCTTACATTGGATCTTGTTGCAGCGGCAAGTGGGGCTAATGAAAATCATATTAGAAGGAGCAACAGGATTGCAGGGAGAAGCGCTGCAGAGGGGAGGAGTGCACAAGAGGGCTCGTCTAGTACGGTACTTGATGACATTTTCGAGGATAATGAAGATGGGAAAAATTTGAGAGAAGATGATTGTGTTGACATTGAAAACTTTGTAGATAGTTCTGAGGAGTTGGATTACGATATTCGCTATAAAGATGATGAGGAATGAGGATGAGTATATAGAGTTGGAGATGAGCTATTTATGTTATTTGAATATCAAAAACTTATCTTTATCTTTGGATTTGGATGTAAAAAACTAATGACTTATGTTATCATTTTGTAAATTTGATGTTGAGCTTGATTTTTTGTGATTATATGCTTATGTAGTTTGTTAATACTTATTTTTGACTTTGTTTTCGTTTCATTAAGTTTTTTTGATAATTTGAATATTTGAACTTTGATAGATTAATTGTCTAATAGATCATCTTCTTTTTCTATTTACAGATAATTATTTGCACTCTGAAAGAATATGTTAATTCATCATTTAACCCATCATATGATAGTAAAAAGATAAGTCCTCTAACTTTTTAATTTACTCAAAGTACTAGCAATTTAATTTTTCAAGTTATGTTTGCTATATCTTTTATGCTTTTTTTGAAAGTTTATAGAATTCATATTTGCATCTTTTAAGTATTATAATATTATCATATATTAAAATAATAATACATGTAATCCATTTAATCACTGTTTAAACCGCTTAGGCATTATGCGCTCCTGAACCGCTTTCTAAAACCGCTTTTTAAAACATTGATAAATATTAGTGGAAAGGTTCTGCCCAAAATAGGAAAGTTTATTACCTTGCTTCATTAAGTGAATAAAGTACAAAATAACATCATAAAGTATTTGGCATAAGATCACAAATACAGACACTATACATTATTGGCTGTTTGGTTAGGGTGAAAGTGAGGAAGTGAGGAAGTAGTAATAGTTCTCTTTGGAACTCGAGAATTGATTAGTGAGTGTTCCGGTGTCTGGGTGTTGTTGGGAAGTGTGATTTGAAAAATGTTATGTCTTTTTTGTTGTTTGGATGGTAATGTGAAAGTGAAGGTGAAAAAATTGACCACAAAGTTGACCGCAAAATAATATTAAAATAAAAATTAATTAAGAAAAGTAAAATTAGATTGTAATTAGAATGCAAGTGAGATTTATATGACCATAAAATTAACTGTTTTGAGGTACAACTTATTACAAATGAGATTTCATGACCACAAAATTAACTGTAGTGCTCTGAAAGTGAGGAAGTGATTGTGTAAATGGGAAAAGAGAAAGGAAAAGGGGTTTCTCATTTTCTTTTTCCGGTGTTTGAATAGATAGGAAAGTGAGCAATTATATTTCCTTATTTCCTTCCGCCCTCTTCCTTGCAACCAAACACGCCAGGATGAATTCTTCTCATGGTATTCTCATTGCTAAAGAGTGTTGCCCCTCTTGAGTTTTCTAATAATAATTTGACAAATGTTTCATAAGGAATATAGTTGATCACCCACAAATAACCTAATGCTTATGAAAATAAGTCAATAGCAGTTATTATATAATTTTCTAATAACAACAGTTATTATATAGTTTTCTAATTAAAAATGGTCAAAAACTCCAATTCTTCAAACACAATTTTTTTGATAGGGCGCATGAAGACACCCAAATATCGCGCGCGCAGAAGCTCAAACGAGCGACTTGTGGATGAGTGGAGCTCTTACGAACCCGAAATCTGACCAAAATGTCACTTGTGAGAGAATGGTTAGAAACAATCTCCATGTTTAAGAGAGAGAACTCAAACTAAATCTTCAACATGTGCTCTGTTACAATTGCATATATTTCTCCATATAACTCCACAAGCCTTTAGTAATCTAAAGATTATTTTGGCAATGGTCGAGAGGCAACAGCATGATTCAAGAAACTGTTTCATTTCTCCAAATCTATGTGGCAATCTCTCTATAGCCTCCCCTACCATGGCATCAGTGAAACTGTACGACTAAGCGCCATTTTTCTGAGGAACAAAAATAAATTGAATTTGTAATTAAGAGAACATTATACCTTCTATTACCGTGACCGACTGACCATATATATTTAGAGAAAATTCGCACTGAATAATGCTGACTGAAGAAAAGGAATTCATGCAGCTGACCCCAAATACTTGACAAAAAAATAAACGTACCTTTTGTTCAGTAACAAGTATGAACTGCAGGATAAAGAAGTGTCAAAGAAATTTACTTTTAACTATCTAAAATATCTGGAACCATAAAATAGAGTCCAACTAACATAGTAAAGCTCTCAACTGTAGACTGTATCAGTATATCTCATCTACTACACAGCAAACTAATCTCATCGCGAAGCCCGCAAATTTGAGGACAGTTTATGTATGTATATTTCTACATGTACATAACTATAAATTTGAGGCCAATAGTCCACAACAGAAGTATAAATACATTCTAAAAATTACAATTTTGTAAAATTCAAACCATACTATATTATAAGTATATGAACCATAAAGTAAATAGAAAGAAAAGTTCAGGCATAAGCTCAAGGCATTTGTACAATTTTAATTAACAATATCTTATCAAACAACAACAGTCAAGGAAGAAAAAAGAGGTTTATTTTTCTCCTACACACTCCAAGAAAAGAGAGAAAAAAAATCAGAGGTGCAATTTCTGAGTCCCCAACTCTCCTCATCTTCCACCGGACAGCTCAATTGCTTCAAGGTTGTGAACTGAATCCTCGCCCCAATCAAACCTCCTCTGCAGCCTCTCATACTCGTGTCGCCGATTGACTTCAACATGCTGCCACTCTTCCCACCGCTCTGCCAGACCCTCCCCTTCGAGCATTCGGACGACCTCTGACATTGTTGGCCGCTCCTCAGGCGCCGCTTGAGTGCAGAGGAGCGCCACCTGTATCATGATTTTGACTTCTTGGCCGTCGTAGTTCCTGTTTAGGTTGCGGTCCACAATGGCATCTAATTTCTCTTCACGCTGCAACTTCTTCACCTTCAATACAAGAGAGTTTTGCACGCAATACATGTAACATTTTTCTACTTCTCGGAAGTAATTGTAACTTTATGAGTACTGAAAAGAATGACTGCCACATGTAAGTAGAACAATAGTGGGATTATTTCAACTGTCAGATTGCGTGATTTCACCATTAAAGTTGAATTCTTGGATTACATGCCTTTTGACCATTAGAGTCGAATTTTCAGATTATATAGACTATCATGCACAATCATGAGAATGAGAAATAGTTAGTGCAGTGCCATTGGCGGGAAAATAATTAGTGTTTTGTCGGATACCCAAGCCCTGGCCTATCAAGTACTTCATTTATGCACCAAAGCGCCAAACAGAATACACACAAGGATGTTGGTCAAGAAATTCAAATTCATAACCTAATCAATTAAGTTGTGTATTGGTAACAACTACAGTGGTCTCTCATCATAAATGTACACAAATGCTAAAATGCAGCTAGTTTCAGTTTCACTCTAAATGAAAGAAACTGTGCATTCAGATTAACATTCAATTAAACCAAAAACAAGAATATTTCATTATTTAAATTTGATGTCGGATCTCCCACATTCCAAAGGTACCAATACTACTAAATAACATATTTAATATACGAAAAACTATAGCATATGCACTACTGGTTAGCATCTCTCTCTCTCTCTCTCTCTCTCTCTCTCTCTCTCTGCGCCCCGACTTCAACGTGGAACCCTAGCAGTGAACCAGGCCTCATTGGTTGATATTATCTCTTATACTCTCTCAAACAAAGACTCTCTCAAACAAAGGCCATAGCACGGTCTTGAACGTGGGGCCTTCATGACCCAACCCATGTCCTTACCAGTGAGTCAATGGATATTCTATTGGACTACTACGACTACAATATAAATCTATTAATGCCCAGATTCAGAACAAAATATTGTCTGTCAGTTAATTATAACCATATCCATCCAGCCATGTCGAGCAATTTTCTGCTCCATGTTTTGCACCTTCATTTGCCTACGTACAACATCCAATGTGACTTCAAGGTTATCCAGGGTTCAAAGACTCGGCCAAGTCGGAGTTGACTGGGCCAAGTAGTCTCCAGAACGGAGCTTGGCGAGACGAGAACGAGTCATGGTACCTTCTTTTTGCGAGTCGTGAAAGTATCGGTCCTGACTCGGCCAGAACTCGACCGAATTGGCTGATTCAACTCGGTATCGAGAGTTGACTCGGCCGAGTCTGGACGAGTCAGGACCGATACCGGGTTTAGGATTTAAACCCGACCCAAAAAAAAGGAAACGAAGTAGGAAAAACCACCGCCTTCGTTCGAGATCTAGGGCGCCGTCGTCGTTCACTTGGCCGCCCGCCTCCGCCACCGTCGAGGTAACTCTCTCTGGTTCTCTTCTCTCTCTCAATCTCTTTCTTCTCTGCTCTCTCCCCCGATCTCTCTCACCCGATCTCTCCTCTGCTTTCTCCTGATCTCTCCTCTTTCTCTATCTTTGGTTCTCCTCTCTGAGTTCTCTTTATCTTCTCTCAATCTCTCCTCTCTCTGGTTCTCTCTGTATGTCTCTCTTCTAAAATAAAGAAAAATATTTTTTAAATTAAATTATTCTCAACTGATTATTTAACTTAGTTTAAGAATGTGTATTAGTTTAAGAATGAGAATATTTTTAAATACTCATCTTAAGTTGTTTTGATATTTTGGTACGTTTTTACCTATGATGCATGTATTTATACATTCTTTTTATATTTAGTATGCTAAGTGATATGTTTTAGACATGTGATACATAAATATTGATGTCTATATTTTTTTTAAAGATTTGTCGTGTTTTTTTTAGAATTTTTTGAACATTTATGTAGCGTTTTATGTGTATCGTCTCTGTTCCGCGACACCGCAACGATGCGTCTCTAGTGCCCGCCGAGTCGGCAGCAGAGACCGCAACTTTGAACCATGAGGTTATTATATCCTGTGATATAGCATCAATGTTAACTAGCTTCAACAAACACACATTGCTGGGGCATTCTCAGTTCTCCAGTACCTGCCCAGACCATCTTATTTTGTTCTCCATCACTTCGTCCAGAGCCTCACCCTCCTAACTCGTGTCACCACCCCTAAATGAAAACTTCATACATGTAACTACTTATTTGGAGGTATGATGTTATTGATATAATCTTATTATCTTTCCATAAGCTATTCAAATGTTTGACACCCTTTCAAAAGCTCCTAGCTTCACCGGTGGTAATTATATGACCAACATAGGAGATGATTCAAAAGGTATTAATATGAGTAATATTTGCACTCTTTATTTGATATGAAAGATCTTGAATAACTTTGCTATTTTCTTGGTATTGACGTCGTTGTCTTCTTGCGGTATTTTTTTTTATCTTAATCAAAATATGTGATGGGGACATCTAGTTGCTTACTTAGCCTATTTGAGTTGGATTAGTAGTTGTTTTATTTTATCTTATTTTAGTTTCTTTTTAGTTTCACATTAGTTATGGTGGAAAATCTCTTCTGATGTAGGCTACATAAGGCTAAGACTGCTATTGTTTTCAGTAATTAATGAAGATAAAAACGCCTGTTTGAGCAACTATTAGCCAGTGTGCTTTTGGGTTTGATACCCCTAAGAAAGTCCCAAATATTTCTTGGGTTACAAATCTTAGGTTGAGATTTCCTAGTGTTCGGTCTCAATTTTTCCTTTTTGTTGTTCTTCTCCCATCAATATGTTTATAATTTTACTCGCTGAGCTGGATTGTTGATACCCATCATAAGTTGAAAATCAAATCTCTCCTATTGAAAGTGTTCCACTAGTTGATTGTACTCGTTATCAAAATATCGTGTTCTCATTAGTATATCGAAATGTTACATGTCGTGACATCCAACGTGTAGTATATACTGTTAGTCATTTCAAACTTGTCTTCGCTCCGCCGAATGGGTTGCTTCAAAATTTTGCTTTCTATATGGCACTTTGCAAAGGAGTTTACTATTCCCGACTTCTACATTGATCTTTTATATCTACTGTGATGCTAATTGGGCGGAAGACTTCAAATACAGAAAGTTTACTACTTGATGGTGTATATTTTTAACGATTGTTTGATTTTTATAGAGAGCAAGAAGCAAGAGTTGTCACCCAATCCATTATAGAGGCAGCATATCAAAAATGTCGATAATTTTAGTTCCACTAGTTGCATATATGGGTGTGACTATGCCTAGTCCCACACTTCTATAATGTCATAACATGAGAGAAATTTATATTATCGACGTAGTTTTTTACGACAGGACGTAGCATATTGAAATTGACTGTCATGTTCTCGCCTATCATTTTAAGGACACAATTTTGTAGAGCCTATAAATAGGCCTCAGTATTTTCTTATTGGTAGACAATGATGAATTAAAATTTTCTAGTTAAATTTTTTGAGTCATGAGTTCTTGAGATTGGAGTGTGAAGCCCATGATGTAAGGAGTGTGAAAATCGTGATATAAAAGGTGTAAAGCCCAAAGTTATCCTTTTCTTAAACACTAAATTTTTATTTTCTTGTTTTCTTCCTTTCAAAATCCTATTTTTATTTTTCGTTACTTGAAGGTGATTGCAATCCTTTTGTTTTACATCAATTTATGTGAAGCCCAAATTTGTCCCCCTTTTCTTCTCTCTTTTCCTAAAACCCTAATTTCTCTTTTTACTTCTTTCTTTTAGACCCTAATCCCCAATTTTTAGTTTGAAGGTGACTGCGATCCGCCTGTATTATATCAGTTTGGTATCAGAGCTCTTAGTTCCAATCATCTTTAAATCATTCATCTCGCTTCTCTAAGAAAACCCTAGATCTATTAAAAAAATCCAAACCCTAGCTCTCTTTCTTCCTAAAGAAATTTAGCCATCTCAAACCCTAGATCTCTTATTAAAAAAACTGTAGAAAATTGCCCGAAAATCCCACGAAAATCCCAAATCCTTCATTGTGTTCTTCCACTCTACCTCTCTTCCTCATCTGCATCAACCCAACCCAACTACCCCACCGCGACACCTCCTACCTAGCGCTACCACTCAAAGCTCAAATCTGACGCCAACAACACCCTCCGTCACCTCTCCGGCCCCATCGCGCCGGCAACGGCACCACGACAGCCTCCAGAGTCTTCATCGACTTCGTATGCAACTCCTCCCCAGTCCCTCGCCGCCTGATCTCCTGAAGCCTCAGGGCAACATCAGCCAGATCCGTCGCCTGATCTCCTCGCTCTCGCCAAGATCCTCATCTGGCCACCAGATCGTAACGTCGCCGTCGTCATCACCACCACGAATCACCGAGATCATCACCTTATCAGATCGCAGCGCCATCATCATCATTACCATCTTTGCCAGATCGCAGCACGGTCGTCATTGCTGAGAGTCGCCTTGCCTTGTCGTTGCCACTAGTCAAATCGCTGTCCCCCTTCGTCCTCGCCGCAAACCTCACCGTCGACCGCTACAGATCCACTCGTCGACTGAGAGATCGGGTTTGTTTTTGGAATCGGGTGAGTGCAAAACATCATTGGATCCGACTCGACCTATTGTGGACCCGACCCAACATGTTGTGGACCCGACCCGCTACAAGTCACGCTGTCAGGGCCGAACAAGACCAACCCAGCCGCTGACGTCATCGGCTCCCCTGCTGACGACATTAGCTCGTCGAGCCGACCCCAAGCTGCCAGTTGTCGGCTCGAATCAAGCTGGCCCGAAGCCGCGGCTCCAGCGAGCCAACTCGGACTCACCCAGTTCAACTGAGTTAACTCAGTTCAATGCAGTCCAATTGCAGTTCAGCTCTTCCGAAGGCCATTCCGAGTTCGTTTCAAGCCTGAATCGAGCCATTTCAAAGCAGCAGATTCGTGGAGATTAGAACTACACATCTACGGCCTTCATATCTAGGTTCAAGTTTCGGTCGTCTACCAGATTCAGCTAAGCAAATCAGCACACAACAGTCCAGAGGGCGTTTCTCGCCCATTCGGAGTCCATTTCGAGCTCATTTGGAGTCAGTTTTGAGCTCTGTTTAGAGCGATAGGTCCGTAACTAAGTCCCAGACTCAGCGAAAAAATTCTACAGCATTGGGACAGTGATAATTTTACAGCATTGGGACAACAGAAGGGCGGTAATTCTTGGGTAACTTCTGATTTTTATACACTGAAAGTTTATTCATGAAATTTTACTTTTGTGAAAGATATATATAAATACTGACGTTGATGACAAGGAAGTTGAAAGACATGTATGCGGCTATCCCGTATTTTCGAGGTTCTAGAAAATCACCTTGAAAATTTCTTTCGTTATTTCACCCTGACGTCTGAGCAGAAGTGTCGCTATGCCCAAATGACGCTGGTCGGAAAAGCTTATTGGTGGTGGAAAGACAGTCATAAATTCTGTCGATATTGGTTTGTCTTACAGGATTTTCTTCATACTCGGTGTGCTCCACACCTTCATGCATCTGAGACAGATTGCAAAACGTCTAATGTTGAGCATAATTTAAGCTCAAGAGGTCACAATTTAGCGATCTAGTCACTGAATGTAAGGAGCTCCTAACTGGCATAGGGAAGATCCTAAAAGCATGGCTGCAAAGGTTCCAGAGCCAGAGCCAGAGCTAAAGGTTGTTGCAGCTCCAGGATCAGAGTCAGAAGTGAAATAGTCAAAAGTTGAAGAGCTTCCTAGTGGGACTCGTATAGATCTTCCAGCAGAGCCTACAATGGATCTATTGTCATCTTTGGCAGCTAAGAGGGCCTCATTATCCTTGAGATCGCCTGACATCTACGACCCATTATAGATCTTTCTACAGGAAGTAGGATCACAAAATATTAGAATATTCATGGTACAAAGTGCAGTCAGTTCAATTTTCATTATGAATTATTCGCATCTGTCTGCTATCTGTGAGTGGTTCGATGTATCATCCTTCACATCTGATTTGTTACGGAGATCAACTCCACCTCCACCACCATGATCTCGATGTAATATACCAGTGTTGCTGCCACCACCTTAGCCCGATTGGGAAGCTTCGTGAGGAGAGCCCTCACTCGACAGGATTTCTCCCACCCCAGGGAGATGATGAGGACATCACATAATTGTTTTATGTCTTAGTATATTTTTGAGTCTAGTTGTTGCTTTTGTTGTGTTTTTAATACCACATCAGTTATATCTGAGAACTGAACTTTTGTAGAGACTATGAATAGGCATCAACACTTTCTTATTATAGACAATGATGAATTAAAAAATTTCAATTAAATTTTTTGTGTCATGAGTTCTTGAGATTTGGGTGTGAAGCCCGTAATATAAGGGGTATGAAACCCGTGATGTAAGGGGTGTGAAGTCCAAAGTTATCATTTTCTTAAACTCTAAATTTTTATTTTCTTATTTTCTTCCTTTCAAAACCCCATTTTCATTTTCCATTACTTGAAGGTGATTGCGAACCTTTTGTTTTACATCAGTTTGTGCGAAGCCCAAATTTATCCCCTTTTTTCTTATCTCCTTTTCTAAAACCCTAATTCCCATTTCTACTTCATTCTTTTAAACTCTAATCTCCAACTTTTAGTTTGAAGGTGATTGTGATCTGCCGTATTACATCACACACTATTAGTCTTCACTACATTCTGACCTAAGATCAGCTGTTGATTTCTTTACCATGTCTCGTTCGATAGCTCGATTCCAATATATATTAAGCAAACTCTCCATGTTCACACCATCTTTTGAGGGGGAATGTTACTATATATTTGTGTAATATATAAGCGGGTAGGGTAGCTTAGTCTGTTTGCAAAATCTTTGACCTTAAATTGTGTGTGTGAGACTGTGTTAGCATCTCTAAAAAAGGAAATACCATTTTGTGAGGCACTGCAACTTTAAACGCCTAAACGATATAATACTTAGCTGAGTAACAAAAAACAACAATAGCAGCAGCTGCTGTAGCAGCAAAGCACTTACCCCATGTCTTCTAGAGGCAACTAATTTCCAAGACACAAGGCAGGATAAAACTAATGATTATTTCCAAGACACAAGGCAGAAAAAACGAATGATAAAATAAATGCTAAAAAGAAAAATAAACATGTAAACCAGATAATCAGGTTCAAAGCGAGATTTAAGAATTCGGCGGATTTATAATCTTACATGATCGAGCAGTAACACATCATCTTCTTCCTCCAACCGTGAGAAGTCTATTGCACGTTGACCTGTAACAAGTTCAAGAAGCATAATCCCATACCCGAAAACATCAGTCCTCTCAGACGACTTTCCTGTAGATAAATATTCAGGTGCAATGTGTCCCATAGTTCCACGGACTTGTGTTGTAACAGATGT
This sequence comes from Agave tequilana, assembly GCA_038442645.1. NCBI lineage: Eukaryota > Viridiplantae > Streptophyta > Magnoliopsida > Asparagales > Asparagaceae > Agave > Agave tequilana. The sequence goes on from JAVJIF010008434.1 coordinate 60,544, forward strand.
CCTCCTTACATCCACCACTTTTGCCAAGCCAAAGTCCCCAACGACTGCTTCAAAATCCTCATCCAGCAAGACATTAGCAGCTTTGACATCACGATGAATAATTTTGGGATTACAATGTTCGTGAAGGTATTCTAGACCACGAGCTGTGCCTAAAGCGATCTGTTTTCTTGAAGCCCAATTTAACACTGGCTCCCCAGGCTTGAATTCTGCACTAGTCTCAGCAGCATATTCATTTTCAGAATATGATCAAGAAAACACAGATGATATGTAGTGCACGCCAACTGAAATAAAATCTTCAATGGGGCTTCAGGTGTAAGTGACAAAGTAAAATGGTATGGGAAAAGGACTTGGGTGCATGTGAGGCTTTAGCATACACCAACAGCTCAGATTCATTTTCAGAAATATGATCAAGTAAACGCTGATGATATGTAGTGCATGCCAACTGAAATAAAATCTTCGATGGAGCTTCAGGTGTGAGTGACAAAGTAAAATGGTATGGGAAAAGGACTTGGGTGCATGTGAGGCTTTAGCATACACCAACAGCTCAGATTAGCACAAATGATCACTGTATACTGAAAATTACACACATATATGAAATTTCATAGCATAGAACTAAATGATTGAAATAGTAAAAGAGGCATGTACTAAATACTAATCTATAGCAAGTTGGCAGGTAGATCTACAGAGGGATAAATATTTGCTGTAAAACAGTGATAAAGATTCAGTAGTTAAACAATGAACAATTCAACTAAAAGGCGCAACTTAATTCTCCTAACACATAGAGAAGTAAAATAGATGACATATATACAATGTAACAAGAAAATAGAAGTGGTAGCAGAATTGCTTGTGTGATGTATGAAATATAATAAACTAAGCTTTCCAAATTAAACTTGTTTATAGAAACATGGCAACATAAACAGCCAGCAAAACATGGAAACAGAACTAAGATAGCATCTTTTTTCACCATCATTATACCCAAGTGATGTAAGCCATGAAATCCAAGGAATGCCTCATTTGTTCAATATTATATTATATTCATGCTTGGATGAAGAGTAGGATTGAAAAAAAAAAAAAAAAACTCCTCATTACCCTTTTCAAATGCATCTCTACGTTTCCCTGCACAAAGCTGCTTTGGAGTACACTGAAAAAGATGTGAATCCAACTAATGAAAATCGGTGGGTTTTTTTGTACATTACACAATAACAGTCTTGAATAAGCTTTCAATATGTTGCATTTTTTTTCCCTAGTGATCCATTGCTGAAAACATCATGGATAATGAGACCAATGACTGAGGTAATATTAAGGGGTCCTTTTTTTTCTAACAGATTGCATGAGAAATTTGGTTACAGAACTAAATAGAAAAAATTTGGTGTGTGTGATATTTTTGTAATGAAACTGTAGGATGGAGTAAAGAAAACTACCACAAACTCATACTCAAGGTGACTCACAATAACAGTCCTTTCAGAATGAAAGAATACAACCTGTTGTTCTTTGAAATACTACCATTGACAGCAAATGCATGCATTTCCCTTCACTGAGATACCAATTTTATTTCTCTATGAAGTGGTTAAAAACAATGTTTGAAATCTACGAAGTATTAATGTCATCCAAGGTTTATGGTATTCGTATTGGTAGTATCAGGAATATTGGACATTTCGTCAAAGTCGTATCCGTTAATCCTTAAGAAATTCTAAAAAATAATTAAAATTTACTAAAAATCATTGAGATACTTGGTAATGTTTTAACACATTTTTGGGAATAACTTATTGATTTTTATTACTTTTGACAAAATATTGTGTATCACAGTACCTGATGGAATAGTACTCTATATAAATAAGATATTCAAAAAAATACAAACCAACTTACATGACTAAGTGGATAAGGAAAAAGATTGTTAATACAAATTTAGGCATTTTCTTGATGACAAGGGTTTAATTGAACAAAAAAATTCATAACACAAATTAGGCTTTTGATATGCTTCTTATTTGAGCTTAATATCTTCAGACTTGTAGAATCTCTTCTTTAATTGACTTAGTGTTTGAGTACTTTGGACAGTACTAAAAGATGATCCCACTTTTCTACTTGCACATCTTAAAAAATCTATGTTGCACCATAATCATTTCCTTTAAGTGTAGTCAGCCTTCAACTCTCTTCCAAATATTGAGCCAAAAAGTTCGAAAAACCAGGCGCAAGTTGCTGAAGTATTGGTAAACATTAGGTTACAGCAAATCTACTCTTTTTTATTTCAAATAATCTTTTAGAAAATTTCTCTAAATGTTTGAGTGGATTGATAGCGTTCACACTGGGACTGATTTTGTAACTTAAAAGCTTTAAGTTCCAGATATAATTCATTGCAATCCAACAGTTCTCCAGAGACAAAAGGGATATGAACACAGAATGAGCATCTAAACGAATAGATGTGCATGCGTTTGGGACTGTCAAGGTGTGATACTTAAAGAATCAGCTGTAATTCATCTCCTTCCTTCTAGAATCTTAGGGAAAACTCAAACTGAAGAAAATTTTTACTAATGTCAATTGATATCGGTTTCAATATCGGTTGACATCGTCTCGGGTAGACCAAAACCCGCGATATTAGTGAGATATATATTCAGGCGATATTTTAAACCTTGGTTAAATAGATTCCTACTTTTGTACATTCAGAATGACATAACCGTTTAAGTCCACTTTCTTGTTCACTAAATATTTGTGCTTTCTAAGAAAATTTTAGTATATGTCATTACCATTATAAATTCACTAGAAACCCTGGACATGACCTCCCAACCTATCCGCATCTAGAAGTTAAGTTTGTCAATCAATAACACCAACCGATACCTGCATCAGATGCTAAAAGGAAAAACTATAGCCATCGACGCTAGAAAGAATAAAACAAAGAAATACTTTATTTACTCCAAACATACGGCCAAAATTGCTAATTAAATTATGATTTTTCTCATGGATTTCTTGCTTTTATGCTTTCTAGGTGAGAATGTGTCCATATATTTTATCAAATTGTAGATATTGGGATTATATGATATGTTGCACATTATATAGAACATCTTGATACTCCTTTACAATTTTTTTTTAAGTATTAGAAGAGCCCTCAAATCCATCTAGAAGGATTTATCAAACATAAACTTCACTGTCCAACCTGAGTTGACGTTGGCTTTTCCGGAGGAGTCAAACCGTCAAAATTATATGAAATGCTAAATTGAAAGCCTAGTTAAAATAGAACTTGTTGTACAGGAGGTGGACTAAGTTGTTATTTGGTGTAGATCACCTCCATCCAGGTTTGGAAGAAAATCAGCAGTTTTTTAGCTTCTACAAGGAAGAATATTGGAAACTTAAAATATAGAAAAATACAGCATACAATTATTAGAAATATGATACATAAAAAGTATTTATTACAGAAATTACAAAGAAAATATTCAATAAAAAAAGTATTTATTTTGTGTAAAATTAGTGACAAAAAAAATATGCAATGTTAGAGAAATGTAAGTACGAATAACAACTGTCGGGTACACACTGCTGGATATAATTAAGTCGTCGATATAGTCCTAGTAGCATTCAGAGTTCTTGTAGTATTTGATTAATAGAAACTCATGAATACTTGTAGACCAAGATTTGGTGTTATAATGTTGTATCTCAGTATCTTAAAGGTTTAGGGTCAGTATTTCTGTCTACTTCGTTGATAAGTAATGTTCTTTACGTTCCTCAATGGATTGTAAATTTAATGACTTATTATATCTTACATTCAGTTCCATCCATGACTTGGGGTCTTTTTACCTACCCAGAATATATGGGTGACAAATCGGCCATAGGAGTACTCTGGGATATACACAAGGGCAAGGTCAAGCATACAACAATACCGCCCGTTTTTCATTTCATGGAAGTCCCCGACAGAGGAAAGGGCTGCAGATGATGGCGTGTTTCTACTTCTTAGGGTGCAGAAATCGTTTCTATGGGGACGTGCATTTCCGCGGTGACGGGAATCAGTACCGGTGAAATGATAGTGGGGAAAACAGATGCTGGTTACTGGCAGGAGGAAGAGAGGCTCTCTTTTTCCCAGCTGCAACAGTAAACTCCTATTCCCATCTACTTTAGTTTGTAATAAAAAATGAAGTGAGGTGTTCATTTTGTTCTCTTGTTTTCGTATGACGGACCAAATTTACAGACAAATGTCACATTTCTTTTTCTTTTTCTTTCTTTTTTTGAGAGTTCAAGGGAGAAACTTTTCCCCCATAGTGACACGTCTTTATCTGTTGCACTTCTTTTTACTCTGTCTCTAGTAGCAGTCGATAATCTCCTTCATAAAACAATACTTCATAAAGATCTGAGTGTATGAAAATTCCATAGCACAGAAGAACAGGATCGACAAGGCGGCATTTTCACAAGGACAAATTACATAAATAGGAAGTACTTTTACTAAATATTGAAATAGATAGAAAATATATTGTAATTAACTAATTATGGAAGATTTCTCTTATAGATCCATGGTGGTATACAAATGGGACATGAGACAGAAGAAGCATGGACAGTGGAACAACTTGTTAAACCAATATATATGATTATTTAACCAAGAATCATGTCATAGACAATATTGATTAAGTCAGTATACGCCACATTTTATTACACTTTCACTTAGACATGCATGCATAGATGCAGCGTGTGCATGTGTGTGTTTGTATACCCATGTCTTGGTGAAAATATACATCACGCTTGGTCATCAAATTTTACAGCCAGAAAACTCAAAAACATATCTTGCACCACTTCAATCAGTAAAACACAATAACACAGAATAATTTAAAGGTGCTTTGGAATTGGAAGAATTAGATACCTCGTAGACGATATGCAACACTCAGATTCTGCATAAAAGGATAAACTAAAAGCCGTTCCGAAGGTGTCGTGCAGAATCCAATTAATCGCAAAAGATTTTTGTGAACAGCTACACTTATCATCTCAACTTCACGTAAAAAGGCAGCTTCCCCACCCGGACTTTCATAATCAGTCAGCCGTTTTACAGCAATTTTTGTGCCATCTCCAAGCACTCCTTTGTATACTTTCCCGAATCCGCCCTGACCAAGAACATTTTTATCACTGAAGTTATCTGTTGCAAGTTGTAATTCCCGCCATGCGAATCTTTTCAATTGCCCGAATGCAATTCTACGATCGTCTTCACCTGAGTACCAAATGTGAAATAACTCGTCAGAGCTTCTCCAAGGTAGCATAATTTTACAAAATGAATCTGCTATGTTTCAACATTCTTTGAAGTGAGCAATGTCAATACGAAGTGACAGTAAACCATAACATGAAAATAGAAGAAATAGAAATAATAGTAATGAGTTAAAATGTCAGGATAACAAAGTTTCAAATAATTGCAACAAGGGTGCAAATGCTTCAGCTAGCCGCATCTTGTATCTATTAAGTTGCAAGGATGTTGAACCCAACTGAAATATAATACATTGTAGAGTGATCTATTATTCCAATACATATATGCAGAACAACAGATACCGAACACCTAGATGAAAAACTAGTCTGGCTGTTGAAGGAACAAAGGAATTCACATAAATGCTTACCTGCAACATCAACAAAAACTTCAGGCCGATAACCTTTCTTCTGGCCCTTGCAATAAAGTAGAATGAACCCTACAAGAATAACTCCGATTACCCCAGCAATACTAGTCCCCAACACGACTCCAATCTTTGAATTATGGGATCCTCCTATCAGGACAAGGAGAAAAAATAAGGGCAATTTCCTACAATTGAATACACTAAATGCTTACAAATAAAACTTATCCAGATAAAAAATGTGTTATATCGACAACCACTTGCAAAATTCTATCAAATATTTCATGGAACCTTGTGCTCCATAGCCAACCCTGGTTTGGGGGAAAAAGATTAGGTGATGCTGATGATTAGTTCTCTTTTAAGAGGAAAAAGATATGTATATCAGCTTAAAGACGACAGTAAAAAAAAAAAAAAAAGTCTTTTATCCCACTTCTTTAGAGCAGTTATATGAATTCATTTCTCTTTATTTCAACTCTATAAAGGGCCATATCCAATGATATGTTATACTGGTTACAAATTTACCTTGATCAGGGATGTCGGAAGAGCAAGGGTGAGGAAAGTTTGTTCCACAGTTCAATCTGTTGCCCGTAAAGCTTCACAACACAACAAAATTAGATCAACAACATTATAGTCCACTATCCAGATCTGGTAAAAAATAGCAATTTCCATACTTGTATCTGACAACTTGAAATAGTTGATCAGGTACTTGACCTGTGAGATCATTGAATGCTAGACGACTGCAAACACAGGTCAAATGTATCAAAATCATCGAATAAAGTCCTTGTAAATATAATTTTCAATGGCAGGCTAAACTAAAATAACAATATTAGAAACAATATCAGACAAAACTTCTTCATATCTCTGGGAATAAAGCCCGAATTTCAGCATCATAAACTATATAATACTTACATGTCATTTAAGCTAGAGAGATGTGAAAAGGAATCGGGAATATTTCCACTGAGATTATTCTGACTCAAAATCCTGATAATAGTTAAATAGATGCAACATAAGGATATATATAGTCATAAGCTTATTTAAATGGCTAAAAATGGTGGTTACCGTCTCTCTTACAATATCTGAAGTTTAGTAAGCTTTCCGAGGGAAAATGGTATTGCCCCAGTTAGCAGGTTATTTTCCAAATCCAAGCTTGTCAAACTTGAAAGATTTCCATACTCTTCAGGTATTCCACCAGTTATATTATTACCGGGTAATGACCTGCATGATTAACTGCTTCAGATATACTGCACCAAAAACTGCAAGCTCCAAGCACTATACAAGCACTGAATAACAAAATAAGTTTCAATTATAATGGTTACATGGTCACCCATAGCCTTAGGTTTCCTTAACAGTAGGGAACTCCCACCTCATATTTCACATATTCAGCTCCATGATTTCACAAATCAGAGTAAAGAGAATCATCCGATGAGCACCTTTTCTAGAAGTTCAAGAACATAGATGAAGCGATTTCCAAACAGGTACATGAAAGCCTACTCCATGGAAGTGGTTTGGAAACCCTCATATGAGTAATGTGGATAATAAGAAGCTGAAGGAAGTTGCTATTAATATCCATGAATGATCAATAATTCTTAGTAGTATCAGCAACAAAGAGAAAATTCTAAATGTAGGAAAAGTTAATAGCAATGTCAATCGATCTGCATACATCCTAGAGCTCAGGTCACTTTAACACAGTGCAGGAAAGATTGATAATAACGTCAATCAGTGCATAGTACATCCCACTGGTATCAGCATAAGGTCGTTCTAATAGTATCGGGAGCAAATCTGTACTTTGGTGGGTCATGGGACACACAGTCAGTGCAAATTAACATATTCACAACCCTGATAGTTTGATCAATGATGTCACAAGTTCCTTACTATTTAAGTCATTTTAGGGTGATATAATATATTGATTATAGAACTTGCAGGACACAGGAAATAAAGGTTTATGCCAGAGGCATCAAAATTCTAAAGGCCTCCTACTATCATTTCTATACATGAAATTGGATAACAAATCTGGCATATTCGGCACCACTCCAAATATAACCCCGCTCACACACAAAACAACCCCTTTCACACACATCCCACAGTGGTCTGCCTAACCCCCTACTCACACCAAGAAAATTAAATCCCAGACCCTCTCAACTCAACGCTGCCGTCTTTGCGTGGGTTCCATTCAAACTGCTTTTCTTTTCATTGGCCCCAAAAAAACTCTTTCTGGGCCGAATACCTATCCGTGGGATGCGCAAACCGGTCGGCACTTTCTCTTCCGTCGGTCGCATATACAAAACAGGTTGGTCCTCGTAGGCCCGACTCTTTTCCAGTCATCTCCAATGGAATACATACTTGTTCGGACCGTCACATATTGGTTGCGACGTGCCAGCATGCATGTATGAGTCTCATCGTGCCGACGTGCATGAAGCCTTGTGATGGGGACATCTAGTTGCTTTCTTAGCCTATTTGAGTTGGATTAGTAGTTGTTTTATTTTAACATATTTTTAGTTTTCTTTTTAGTCTCACATTGGTTATGGTGGCAAATCTCTTGTGATAGGGCCAAGACTACTATTGTTTTCAGTAGTTGATGAAGATGAAAAACACTTGTTTGAACAATTAGTAGATATTGTGCTTTTGGGTGAGATACCCTAGAGAGAGTCCCAAATATTTATTGGGTTATAAATCCTAAATTGAGATTTTCCAGTATTCATTCCCCAATTATCCCCTTTTTGTTGTTCGTCCCCCATCAATTTGGTATCAGAGCTAAATCTTGCTCTTTTCCCCTAGGATCTACAAAAAAAAGAATCCCCTTTTCACAAAATCATAACTTCAACAAGCCCTAACTTCCACTAAATCTCCACAAAACCTTAGTTCCCCTTTTCAATCCTAGATCTTCCCAAAAAAAAGAGAAAAAACTCAAAAAATTAAAAAAAAATCACAAAAACTCTAGCCACCATCTCCCTCTTTCTCTCTCCTTCCTCTTCCTCTTTTCCATAATAAAGAAACACAACCGCCATTTTTTCTTCTCACTCTTCCTCTAACTCTTCCCTATCTGCCTCTGCATCAACGCCATCAAGCTTGCGATGGTCAACTCCATCGTCACCACACACTGCCACTAAGCTCCTCCCGATGACGACGTGACTCCTCACGGATCAACTCGACGAAATCCTCACATGATCTTCTCCTCGTCGATCGATCATCCTCACCTGATCTCCGCTGCCCCTCCCTTGCCATCCTCGAGTGGTTCACGGCCTGCCAAGGCCGCCAGTTCGACCGGATCTTTAGTGTTTGGATCTCCGGTGTCAAGCTCCTCCTCAGCTGCACCCCGAGCCCCCTACACGACAAGCTCCACCTCCTCATCTCACCGACTTCACCTCCTCTCCGCCGCCGAGCACTGTAAGCCCCTTCAAGACCATCGTTGCCGCCTACTCCATTTTCAAACCCTAGTAGCGCCTTCTCCTCCACTATCGCCACCTCAGATCAAGACCGTCATGGCCGTCTTCTCCTTCTAACGCTGCTACTCCAGACAGTCAGGTCAGCGCCTTATCCATTATCGCCGCCTCAAATCAAGACAATCGTCGTCGCCGCCTTCTCCTTCCCATGTCATCTCCTAGTCTCCCTTTGTTGTCATAAAGCATGCCACCTCCGCCTCCTACAACCGTTGTTAATAAGTTACAGTTGAGCCCTCTCCTTTCATCAGTTGAGCCAGAGGGTTGGATTGAGATAACAGGTCCAACCCGCTTTCACAACAGACCCGAACCAATAGCAATTAAGTTGAGTTTAAGTGAAATCCGCAAGCTACAGTGCACGCCCATAAGGAATAGCAATGGGTCCAGAGCTCACTGCTACCCGATAAGCAATCTAATTCGTTTTTATGCGAAAAATTAGCGATTTGTAGTCTGATTTGAACGATTTTTGAGTCATTGAATTCGTGACAGCGAGAGCTTTGGTCTAGGACCTTATGCGTGATTTTCAGCCTTCGGATGTGGGCGTTTCTTTGAGAAATCTTAGAAGAACTCTACATTGGGCGTGAACGCTTCACCCCTCAAGTGAAATCTATATGAACCGAATTATCAATTGTCGATTACATGCTATACTAGTGAACTGTAATAAATTATAGCTGAATTGTACTTACTTCTATCTAGTAGTTCACATCATTGTATGATATTTTCATCATTTGTAGGATTGCATTTGTTGCATTTAAAAGCTGGACTTTAGGGTTTTTTTTAATTGACTCATTTAGTGCATGCATTTTGTTTTATTTTGAGTCTAGAGTTTTGAGTTGCATCCACGTGCTTGTGTGACTTCACTTTTGTGTCGTAGATTAGTGTTATAACGAAAATCCAACATGAGTGACTAAGATAACGAACTAACTGACACGTTAGAAAAGCTTGATTATTATATTAAGCAACTTCAGGAAATGATAGAATCTCAAAACACAGAGACACATGATGGTTTCACTGATTATGAATGTCATGAGGCTTTAAGCACCGTCTGTTATACAAACTACACAACCTCTGTCAGGTAATTTGTCTGTTTAAGATTACATAGCCAGATTTAAGGACTTAACACATTATGATGTGAGAGGGCATAATTTTCAGACCATAACCAGGTTTATCTCAGGTTTAAGGTCTGACATTAGGCGTGCTATGATCACTAGCTCCTATGGTGTGGACTCTGTTGAAGATGCTTTTGACTTTGCCCTTGACTTTCAAGGGAATAGACAGTGCCAAAGCCTGAGAACAGTGTTTTAAATGTGAGGAATATGAGCATTATGATTACCAGTGCCTCTCAGAGAGTCAATAAGTTAATATTGTGCCTAGTGATGATGTTGTCGAAGGTTGTTGAAGACCACGTTCATTCTGAGATTTCTAGTGTCATTGAGGATCCATTAGGCAATCCTGGTACACCGGTTATTGATGAGAGCAATGTGCCTTCTGCGGGTACCAATAACGTTGATGATGTGTTAGTGAACTCTAGTAGACTCACACCTGATGGGACATGTATTCATGAGGAAAATCAAAAGAGTCAAGAAACAGAAATTGAATCTATTGTGGCTATTCCTAGCGTTTTCTTTTCTAGTCAGTCATTAGAGTTTCTTACTATGGTACATCAGGTTAGTTTTGATGTTTCTTCTCTTAGTGGGTGTTTGGAGTTCTCTCTGAAATTTTTCATATTTCTATCTGTCCTAGTAATGTATAATTAGCGGTGTCTGAAGTATATTCTAAGAAATTCAAGTCTCTTTTTTCCTTATATTTAGAAGTTGACCTTAGAGAGTTAGTTGCATTGCATTTGCCTGTTGCACATGATGAAACCCATGGACACATAGCAAGTTGTAATGATGACTATAAATTTGTTGTATTTTCATATAATATCTTGCAGGAATTTGTAGTTGTTGATGAAGTGACGGGTATCTCACTCTGAGATTGTGAGTGTGTTGCACAATCAACGTACAGATTCCTATAAGATTCTAAGGATCGCTTTCATCACTGACATGTTGGATATCCCATGGGATCATGTATCAGCTTGACCTTCAAGAGAATAGACTCGACTCGTCTGGTGCATATATCTTTCTGCATCTATAATCTCCGACAGCAGATCTGTCACAAAAGCCTGCCCCTCCCACCGCCTTGGTTCAGTCTTGATGCACATTTGTGGGGTCTACATTCACCACCAAGATCCGATTAAAAGCCGAGGAGATTTACACTTGACGAGGTCGAGTTTTCCCCAACCCTAGGAGAATGATACGAATATCTAGTTGCTTTCTTAGCCTATTTGAGTTGGATGTTTTAGTTTAGCCTATTTTTAGTTTTCTTTTTAGTCCCACATTGGTTATGATGAAAAATCTCTTGTGGTGTATGCTTATATAAGGCCAAGACTCCTATTGTTTTCAAAAGTTGATGAAGGTGAAAAACGCTCGTTTGAGCAATTATTAGCCAGTGTGCTTTTGGGTGAGATACCCTAAGAGTCCCAATATTTCTTGAGTTATAAATCCTAAGTTGAGAATTTTCTAGTGTTTATTCTCAATTATCCATTTTTTATCGTTCGTCCCCCATCACCTTGCCCGTTGTTTTAAATTGTTCTCACACTCGGCTCCGCGTACGATACAAAGCAACAAGGACGGGGACACTTGTGGGCTTGTGAAGTCTGTCCCCTCCCAAAAAGAATTTTAGAAATATGCTAATGGCTATCAGCTAGCATTTGTTTGAAGTAAATCGGGCGGTGTAACGGTGCTGATGGTGCTTCGGTAGCCGTATAGCACATTATATGAGCCTGACTTATATCGGTCTCTAAACCCGATATATCGCAGATATACCCGCTGGTACGAGTGTTTTAATGGTATATTAGTCAGTATACCGATTTATATTTTACTATTTTTTATTATTACTTAATTTTAAATATATATTTTATATAGTTTATAAATAGTTTAAATTATTAATATTATTTATTAATAATTATTTGACTCAACGACATACCGGTCATACAACCTGGTATACCGGTCTGTACCAGTACCAGCGAGGGACCGGTACATGGATTCAAACATTTGCTGGCCTTTCATGACATGATTATTGGATCATTTTTTCTAGCTAGGTTTCCATTATTGAAGTTATATTTCCTTCAAATGCTCCGAGTGTGTGTATGTGTGTGCGTGCGTGTGTGTGTGTGTAGAATAATAGTAATGATTTCTAATGTGTCAACAATGTCTGTGGAAAAAAACTGAAAAAGGAGTAATTATTGTTGATCCCTTTCAGGTTCTATGAGTGCTTGACCAATCTCAGCTTCTAAGATTTATTTTCAAAATTTATTTGACTAAATGTGGTTTTATGAATTTTGGACTAAGATATCAAGAGCATTTATACTGCTTGTTCAATATTTATTTAATTTTTAGGCATATTAAAAGAGTTAACCCAATTAAATATGAAAATTTTCCGGTTTGAGTCTGTCCGGATATCATCATTTATTCTTTTAAGTAGTTAGATATTACTATTGATTTCCATGGTAGAAAAATTGTACCAAATAAAGCATATTCAGTTATCATGTTTTTAGGACCCCATTCACAACGCAATTAGCATTCTCAAAAAGCCTAATTCACACTGTGGGCCCCAAATCCCCCCCCCCCAAAAAAAAAGGGAAATTATTACTCACGTTGTTTCTATTCTACCGATGATTTCCTTCGATTTCAGAAATTACCCCTATATCAATTATATGAATTTTTCTAGGCTGTTGCTTCATTGCTTCGAAATTCCTCTTCTTTTAAAACTTTTTTGTGTTTGAATAAACTGGATAAGTAGGGGGAGAAGTTGAGCAAATAGTTATCAAATAGTTCGCTAAATATTCGTTAACTATTTGATTATTTGATTCGACTGATCATTTAAGTGAAAACAAATACATTTTGGTATTCGCGACTTAAATAAATCAAATTTGAGTATTTTAGGATCGATTAGATAGTTCATTGAACTATTCATTTAGTACATTTGCATTAAAACTCTAATAAATTATAGTATTAGATACATATATAATTTTTACATTTTGCCCCCTCATTTTTGTAATTGTTAAATTTTAAAGGATTCTAATGTAAAATTTAATTAAGTAAACTAGATAATCCATGTAAATGAATAAAATATTGTTAAACAAATCGAATATCAATAAACAAATCAAATACAAATCGAATACCGGGTTGAATATGAATATTCGCGACTTTGATGACAACGCATTTAACCAAATATTTGTAAAAGCTTTTCGAATACCGAGTATTCGGTTCTAACCGAATAAAATTCCGATTTACTATTCGAGTCATATTCGAATCTCGAATCCAAATACTGCAAACGAACCGAATTCGAATTCAAATCCGGTAATACTCGATTCAATTAGTTCACCCCCTAATCTGGATAAGGGAAAATAATATAAGGTAATAACCGTTGCAACTAATTACTCGAGTTCTTCCCGGATTTTTTCTGTGTTATTTTTTAAAAAAAACTTTATTCAGGCGACGATTGAGATATCAATGATAATTATAAAGTAGTCCTCCTACCATCAAAATAATCAAACCTCTAAAATAACAGTAATTTTAAATAAACATGAACATAAAGAAGGTTGTAAAATAGAATTCAAAGCAAAAAGATAAGGATGAAAATAAAAATTATAGATAAGATAATTGGAGAGATCACACAAGAATAGTGATGAGATGGCATAGAATGGAGAGAAAAATTTATATAAAGGAACAAATATCCTAGAATTGATGAGAAATAATTCACGTCTTTAATTAAATCACAAGTTACAAAACTTAGAAAAAAGAAGAAAGTAGCCAGAATGGAAGCACAGCAAGATAAAAGTTAGCAGGGTTTTCATCATAGATGAAAAAAATTTAAAAATGAAAGAAAGTAAAAAAAATAAACAGTAGTGAAACATCGTAGCTTACAAATTGGTTATTAGTCTTCATCATAAATATAAAAAAACATTGCACAAAAATTAGGAAATTAAAAATTAAAATTGAAAGAATTAAAAGCTTATAAAATTAAGAATTAGGAAATTAAAAATTAAGGCTTAAAACTAAGAAATTAAAGCTTATAAACATTAGGAATTTAGAATGAAAAGATGATAAAAATTAAAATAAAGAATTAAAATCATATAAAAAAGAATTAAAAATTAAAAGCTTATGAAAAATAGGAACTAAAAGTTTATAAAAATTAAAAAGAGTAAGAAAAGGAGACTTGTTTGATGAAAAAACCCAAGAGTTGAAAAGTTTGTTGGTGAAGGTTGAATTTTTAGTTTCCCTTTCCTTTTCTTTTTTTAGATAGTTTGCTGGAGAAGATTAAAAATAATTTTCTCTTCTTTTTTTCATAAAAAACTTAACCGTGTTAAAAATGTTGTAGGACATAAAGTGATACAAAGTAATAATAGATGAGAAGAAATTAATCGCTATAGGACATGTTTTCAAGAGACTTTTCTTATTCTTTTCTTTTACATAATTATATAAACTATAATATCTTTTTAGCTCTCTTCGAAATTCCAATTGGTCACAAAATTGACAGTGAAACCAGAAACTTTAAATGAGAATATTAATCATTTTATGTAATATTTCAATAGTGTTGAGGAATATTAATCATTTTATGTAATATTTCAATAGTGTTGAGGAATAGTATTAACTCTGACTTATTGTGTTTGAAATTTGTCGGATTTGACTGTATTCACTAAAATTAGAGTGTTCGCTTTTGCGTGCTGCAAATAGCCTTACAAGACTATTACGTGGCATTTTATATAGTATTTAAGCATACTAAAATGACAAGATTCATCCTCATGGTTATGTATATGCATTAAGAGAGTCGGTTCAAGGTTTTTTACACTTAATAATCTCTTATACTATTGATCTCATCATACTCTCACTTATAAACCATATTGGTAATGTATATGGACTGGGTAATGCCTTCGGTGGCTGATCAATGGGGACGGAGACTAGATGGAACCTAAGATTTTGGAGTCACCTTTTGCCAATCTTAACCTTAAAAAAAACAGAATTGATCATTTTCCATAATGAGTGTAAGCTAGGACCCGAGAACATCTAGGATGTGCCTAGCTGGCCAAATTTCTCCTTTTTTTTTTTTTGCACGCTTCGTGATTCTGGAGGCTGTAAATCGGCAACTTCCAGAGTTATTTGGAAGGTTAAGGCGTCTCTTAGGGTCAAACAGTTGGTCTTGCTTGCATCCAAAAATAGTATTTATTCTAGAGGTAACCTTACTGCTCGGAGGAATGAGCCCTTTGGTCCAATGCGAGTGAATACGGACCATTTCTTTTTACGTTGTCCATTTTTCACCAGTGTTTGGATGGTTATCATAGAAGCATCATTCGCTGACCACCGCATTATTTTGGACAGATAAGAGTTACAAGTGTTGATTGCAGATTGCAATCTTTGAACATAGTTACAATAGTCACATGTTGGTCATTATGGAGGAAGAATGTTCAGGTATTTAGACTTGCAAATAACAATTTAGTGATTATAATATGTGGGGGGAGAAAAAGAAATATGATCAGAAGGGAGGAGGGACTTCATCAAAATAAAATAAAACTCATAAAATTTACAGTATCAAGGGAAAAAAAATACCTATAACTCTTTATTTTATACTATTATCAAGCAAGAGTTATAGCGTTACATAGGGATGATTGCAATGCTTCCCTAGTGAAGTCCAGCGCTGCTTAAAAAAAAAATTCGAGATTCGGTTATTAACAGTGAAACAATCTAGCTGTCCATAGTATTTCAGAATAGCATGCATCATAGTTATCCTCTATCAATCTGCCTGTAGATAACATTGTTGAACGCCATAGGTTAGGCCTCATTGCCAAGAGGGACTCATGGACCCCGCGCTATTGCTAGTAAGTGTAGAAAATGATAATATGAGGAGGATATAAATGTTTCATATTAGAATCTCTCTTAATGGATGTGAAGCAAATAATGCAGTCTGCTCCATATTTGCCTAAAACAAGGTGAGAGTAATTGGATCATAACAAGGACGCGAACACTCCCAAGCAGATTAGTGTAATGAGGGCTCCAAGTGTGCACAGTATAGTGCAATTCACTGAGGTTCTTTCAATCCTAGCCGTCCCAGATCCTATAGCCCCCACTTGGCTAACAGGCTTACATACCCTACGAGAAGTATCAGAATATTGATCTAAATTGGAATAAATGAATGGGGATATCAATATCCCCGAATAAAACTGAATATCTCGTGAGAGAAATGATTTCAACTTGTCACTTTAATCCTGTTACTGCATAAAAAGTACCCAAATACAGTACCTCAAATCGTGAAAGATTTGTATATTCCAAAGCCAAATGGGCCAACTTGTACCGAAAAACTTCTATTGGTTCCAAACGCTCTAAATTAACATATGTATATTCATGCTGCTGTTGGGGGTGAGTGAGTATGTGGATGTGTGGGTGTAGGTAGAGAGTGTATGTGGTGGTGGTATTTCTTTTCTTCTTCTTCTTCTTCTTCTTCTTCTTCTTCTTTTTTTTTTTTCTTTTTTTTGTTTGTGTGGGGGGGGGGGGGGGGGGGGGGGGGGGTGGTTTGAGATGGAAGAGATTACACACAGATATTGCCAGAGAGAGAACGAGTGTATCCACATGTGTGTAGCACAAACAATTCTACCATGAAGTCGTACTCGCATCGGACACACTAACGCTCAGACATTTGGCACTTCTTAGACACTTCTCGGATACTTTCCAAACATATTCTCAATTATAAAATATATTTTTTTTAATTTAGGACACATTGTAGAACACATTCTGAACATGTCCTACATTTCTCACACATTTTCTTATTCCCATTACATTTTTGAGATATTTATTTACTTTTATTTATATATCAAAAACTATTTTAATGGAAAAATATTGTCTAAATGTTAACTTGTATAAGACATGATATTTAGATATTTTTCTAACAGAAAGTGAGCAGCATAGAGCTACTCTATAGAGCCAAGGCTATTCCATTTGCAAAGTCATAAAAATGTATGATAGGTTAAAATTGTAGCATATACTTTGTAAATTTGTGACACGTTATTATATTATTACAAATGTGTGTCTAGACTTTGGATGCATAGACATGTCTATGCATTTATGTGTATGGGCCTTCTCTTTTTATTTTTATATGTATTCAAGTGTTATGTCGTCGTGTCCCCAATCCCCATCCTACTTTAAAGAATTACATTGTCGCATGTCCGCATGTATCTTATCAAAAAACTAACATAGAGTTCATAATATGGAGTTCATCCTACTTCCTCAGAGGAGAGCACAAGACCAGATAAAAGAATCACATGGAATTGCAGCGAATTGGAAAAAGGAGTTGCAACTCTTAGGCGGATTATTTACTACTTTTAGGCGTAGCTCGTCAGCCAATTCCACATTGATTGACCTTCTGGTTGCTAAAACCAGTGGACCCACATCTTTTGCTACCTTAATGCTCTCTACAATAGTATGTGGATCCATATAGTTTGATGTTTAACCTAATAGTAAATACACAGTAGCCCGATCAACTAAGCTTCTTGCTCTGAAGTGCTCAGGACTCCACCCATTGGTTTGCGTTCGGCATCCATATAAAATAAGAATCTGGATTGTCCTTTCTACTCAATCTACAAAATAAGTACTTGTGCCATCCTTATTAACAAGTGATAGTTGAGCTTTGTGCTCTCCTGTCTGTAAGAATATTGTTCATATTAAAATCCCTACCACTACATCAATGACGCTCATTGAGGGTAATATATTTATATTCTAACACACCCCGACAGTTTGAGCGCCGATTTCATGGGTCGAAACTTGGGTTTTGTGAAACGGTATTTTTCATTTTAAATCCTCTCTTAAAAAACGCGCCCGGAAAGAATTGAACCTGGGTTACTTTGATGTCATATTAAAGTCCCTGTCACTACGCCAAAACTGAAGTTATGGGCCCTGCTACTATACCAAAACTCTGAAATTATGATGAAAGTTAAGGGCAGCATATTTATATTTTAACAGTTCTTTAAATAGTCAATGACATTGTTTGCTACATGGTCAATTTGTACTTCTAATGAACAAGTAGTGGTTAGTCAAAGACTAAGTCAAGCATGAAATAAAATAGATTATAAAGTGTTGGCTTATAAGAATTTATTAAAATTGCATCAAACATTGCCAGATAAGTCTCTCTCTCTCTCTCTCTCTCTCTCTCTATATATATATATATATATATATATATATATATATATATATATATATATATATATATATATATAAGAGAGAGAGTGTGTGTATAGAGAGAGATTGAGCTAGGCTACTTTCAGAAGTATGAAGAATGTAGATACTCTAATTTTATTTTGGCTGATGCGTCACTCAAATTCAAGATTCATACTATTAGATGTGATCTACTATTAAATAACTAACTAGAACAAAATTTCAAAAAAAATCGTGATGATTTACTCGTTCATTAAAGTGGTTTCAAATTCAAGCGGTTGGGTCTTTTAAAAATATCAATTTTTCAGTTACTTTATGCATAACTAAATCATCACGAAAACTTTTGCAATTTTATTTCTAATAATTTATTGAAAGTAGATCACATTTAACAGTGTGAATCTTAAATTCAAATGGCGCATCAACGAAAACAAAGTGAGAGTATCCGCATTTTTGATACTTCTGAAAGTAGACTGGCTCAACTATATAAAGAGAGACAGACCTGGCTACTTCCGGAATGATTTAAGCATGAATTATTCCCACTCAAATTCTATTACGATATTCAAATACAAAACTCACTCTGTTAAAGTTGATTTACATTATTTAAATTAATTAAAAATCAAAAATCAAGTATTTTGTGATTTTCTTGCCTATGCATCAAGTAGGCACAAAATGAACAGCTGACAATAGCATATTACTTAGATATATGATTTTAAACATACAAATTATTGATCCAACCATTTGATCATACTCTAAATATTTAAAAACCCTTACATACTAATTTTTGTTAGGTTTTAAATATTCTACATCATTAACTAACCAACTCACTATTTCGATCGTTCATTTTGCACATACTTGACGAATAAGCAAAAAATTATTAAAAACATTTAATTTTTTATTTTTAGTTACTTTAAATAATGTAGATCAATTTTAACCGAATGAATTTTGTACTTGAATGTCGTAGCATTAAATTTAAGTGGAAAGAATTCTTGCTCAAATCCTTCCCAAAGGATCCAACTAAATCAAAGTGTGAATCAAACTAGTTTATAAGTAACAGCTCACATCCAACAGTGTGGATCTTGAATTTGAGTGTTCTATCAACTAAATCAATGTGAGAGTAACTGTATTCTTGCATGTTTGATACTCCCGAAGGTAGCCTAGTTCAACTCATATAGAGAGAGAGACGTATGTCATTTCGAAAGGATTCGAGGCCGAATCCTTCCCACTCAAATACAACCCTACACATCCGAATGTTCATTCCATTGAAGTTGGTCTACATTATTTCAGTAACTAAAAATCAAAAATCATGTAATTTGAATATTTTTGCCCATTCATCAAATAGGCACAAAATGGACGGTCAAATAATAGCATATTGCTTAGGTCTGCATCTTTAGACATTCTCGATCTGATCATTTCGATCTAAACACTTAAAACCCCTCACAAACCAATTTTTGTTAGATTTCAAATATTCTAACTGTTAAACTAATCAACTCACTATTTCAGCTGTCCATTTTGTGTATATATGATAACTAGGCAAAAAGTATTTAAAATACATGATATATAGAGATAGAGATAGACTTGTGTCATTCCGAAAGGATTCGAGACTGAATCCTTCCCACTCAAATACAACCCTACGCCATTCGAATGCAAGATTCACTCCATTGAAGTTGATATGCATTACTTCAAGTAACTAAAAATTAAAAATCATGTATTTTGAATACTTTTGTCCTTCCATCAAGTAGGCGCAAAATGGATGGCCGAAATTATGAGTTGGTTAGTTTAACAGTGTAGAATATTTGAAATCTAACAAAAATTTGTATGTGAGGGTTTTTAAGTGTTTAGATCATGATGAAATGGTCGGATCGAAAATTTGTATATCTAAAAACGTAGATCTAAGCAATGTGCTATTTTCGGCTGTCAATTTTGTGCTACTTGATGGATTGGCAAAAAGTATTCAAAATACATAATTTTTTTTATTTTTAGTTACTTTAAGTAATGTAAATCAACTTCAACAAAATGAATCTTGCATTCGGATGTCGTAGAGTTGTATTTGAGTGGGAAGAATTCGGCCTCGAATCCTTCCAGAATGACACAAGTGTGCGTCTGTGTAGGGAGAGAGCATAAGTATACTATTTGTGTGTGTGTGTGTGTGTATCTATGTGGTCCTAGCATGCAATACTCATCATATGTAAATCTGTATGTATGGGGCACGCACACATTGACTTCATGTCCTAACAATTCTGCTAACTCTAAGACATGCTCCTCAAATTTTGATTAGGAAGAAGATTGTACTTACAAAACCTTCAGATACTGTAATTGTCCAATTCTTGGTGATAATCTTCCAGTAAATCCCATGGAAGAAAGTGCTCTGAAAAAATAAAAAATATTTTATAAATAGAGAAACCTACATTATATTCTGCAGTCAAACTACAACAAGAGAGAGAAATCACATTATGAATTAAAGTAAAATGGATCTCTAAGCATTATAGAAGAAAATATATCAAAAACAGAAAAGGAAAGAAGAATCAAAATTAAAAGTCAGACCATTAGGAAAATACTTACACTTGGACTACATTGTTTTTACTATCACAAGAAACAGAATTCCATGTGCAAGGGTTGACCTGATCTTGATTCCAGTCTGCAAGCTGATTGCCAGTAGCATTTAGTTTAAGCTTCAAGTCATATAGCGCATCCCCTGGAAACATGTGAAAATCATATACATTATCAGCAAAACACAGTGAAGTAGCCATCAAAAAAGCAGAATGCAAAAGTAAAACAAAAAGTTTTAAAAAAATAAAGAAAACCACATGCAGTGATAATATATAAGTTCAACAAAGTTAATTAATTGAATAAATTGCACTATGTCCAAGCAAAGTCCAAGTTTATGTCTACCAATAAGATTGTTGAGTATTATGACAAAAAATTCATACACATTATTTTAGAAGTAGCAACTTAATAATTAGTTAAAACTTTGACCTCAAGGGTCAGCCATATAGTTGGAAAAAAAAGAGGCTACATGGAAATGCAAAGCATAAAACTATGTGTTTGGCTTATGGCTTCTCCCAGGTGTGTATGCGCAATCTCCTTAACCCAAGGGTTTCTCGTTTTCATCTTTTAAGTCTTGGCATTCAGGCAATTGCATCAGTATAATCAGCTAAAAAACACCTATGAAATTTTCCACTAATATTTAATAGAATTTTAGCTCCATGAAATATTTGAAGGATTTTGATAAAAAGTAGTATACAGTTCGTGCTTCCCAGCGATCTCAATGAAATATGAAGACAACTAGCATATAATTGACATAACATTAAAGTTTCTAGATCATGAAACTTAAGCAGTTAAGTCATCGACTCATCGTGTTACGGTCCAAAAGGTGTGAGAGGGAAGAAAAGGGACATGTAGTTTTCAAATAGCGAACTCACCAACTGATGCCAATGCATGGTTTAGAAATATTGGAAATAAACTGCAAGGAGGAGCCTTAGCAAACAATATATTTTAAATGTTTATTACACAAGAATATTTTTTATTCAGGACCTAAAAAAGCAAACCAATCAGATGTAACTCAGATAATGATGGAAAAAAAAGTTAGACATGCCTGTACTAGAAAGTATTATAAGAAACAGAGAGATCTCCAAATAATTTTTTAAGCTGTTTGAGTAGAGAAGCAAAAGACAACATGGATTTGCGCTGACAAAAAACTAAATGAGAAAGCAGTCTAGAACAGTATTAAGAACATCAGAGATTCTAATAGAAACAATGATACAATTCAAGAATCCATATAAAATATAATTGAGTTACAAGTCAGAGCAAAAAGGCACATTCATCAACGTAATTGCTAGCCGTAAATAAATGATGGGGAAGTAAAATACCTTGACTGTTAGCTTTAGCAAAAGAATACAGAGATGATAAAACAAACAGCACATTGAGCAACTTCATCTTCCTCGAAGCTATTCTGGTTAACTTAGTGACAAACAAATAGACCATACAAGAAAGGCCATCCCCTACATAAGTAGATCTGTGTGATCAATAAACATTAACACATAAAATTTCAGAAAGAGGAAGGAACATACACCATGCAAAAGATGTGATCATATGTTCTTTTTTTTCCTTAATGGAATTAATAGTTGAGAAAAACAGCATGCATGCGAAGAACGTCCAGTTCTGAAATGCCCTTCCAAGGGTGTGTAGTGAAGAATTATTAACCCGACTGTCACCTCGCATAAAATTCAAAAACTTCAAATATAAACATATTACACAAACACACTACATAAAAGACAATATATACACATAATAAATGAGAGATGCATATGCATATTATATACATGCCCATCATGTAAGCCAAAAAGATTTAATGAGAGAATACAAATTGGAAACCAAAGTGACAAATCTTTATATAGTTAAATAAGAATTATAAAACAATGTGAAACATCAAAGAAGACAGCATGCATGGGCATGTATTACATGAATTATAGAAGATTATGTGCATGATGGGTGAATAACAAAAGCATATATGTTTACTTTATATAAGACGCTTCATGTAAAGAATACCAACTAAAACAAAGTTGAAAGCAGTAAGCTATATATGAAAGAATTCAATAGGGATCAAAGACACAAGCTAATACAGTTTATAACCAACAAAGCAATGCTACCGGAAAATAGAAAGCAATCTGCGGACAGGCAGTAATTAGGGCAAGGTACCAAAGGAATGAAAACATGCTGAAGCAGGCAACTAAATTTAGTTGCATGTGTTCCAGATTTCCAGTGCTTCTATATGAATTAATGAACTAATACACATTGTTTTATACTAGGGGTTGGGGTTTATTCATAGCCAAGACAACCTAAAATTAATTTCTCAGCATGAGAAGTGAACTAGAAGTTGCTTTTCAAAATATATTTATGGACGAGCTTTCATTGCTTCAAATATGTGTCTATCTAGCCTCCTGATCACGGAGCTTGGCGGTTTTTAGATTAAAGTCCATTCCGATCCTGGTGCGATGGGAAGCTCTCTTCCCCTTCTCCTCCACCGTGAACTTCTCTTTGCCGGCACCGCTGATCGTAGCAAATTTCTCTCCCTTCTTTATGGTGACAGAAATAAGAAAACGGCTAAGATCTGAGAACCAAATGATAAGAAGAGGGCAAGAAAGAAGAAGAAGGCATATGTAGCCTTCTTAAACCCTAAGGAAGCGAACCGTCTCTCAACCGGTGCCTTACACGTGTTATGGTGGTTTAGATCAGAACCATCGCTCCAGATACGCGATACCCACCTCGAATGCCGCTTCTACAAAAGCAACGATAACCTGACCGATATTGCTTCGGATGTGATGTATATTTAAGGCTCTGCCAGTTTATAGAGCGACGCACGCCACTAGTCCACTACGAGACGAAAGTTGAAGCGACAGCGATCGACACGTGTCCAAACCAAAATTTCTATTTACTCCTCTCTCTATCAGGGTCCCGGGGAACTTATACCCCCTGAGGGAAGTTTCTGACTTCTTTCAAAGAAAAATGAGCAGAGGGGGCATCTTTAGAGGTCACTTTCTGACCCGCCCGAGATTGTGACACATGTCTATCCAGCCTCCAAGGGATGCACAACGTGTGGCCACTTTCAAAACATCTAATTCAGAGTCCCCCAATTCGAATTTCAAGTAGGTCGGGTAGTTGAAGAAGAGATAAATATGATTATGGGAGATCTTTATCTTTAAAGACCAATCATCATCCAAATGAGGCAGTTTCCCCTTAAGAACAGTTCATCCTCATCTACAGTAAGGCACAGACCACCAGATAGAGAAGGACTCTCCCCTATTTCAATTCGAACCATGATGTTCAGCCCAACCGCTATCAAGATAAGGAACTCAAGTATTCAAACTGAGCGAGACTCCCCAGCCTTATCTTTTTTATATATCCTGTATAAATAACAGATCCCTCTGATGTAAAACAGGATCGCAATCACCTTCGAATACAAATAAAAAAGAAAACTAAGATTTTACAAGAAATAAAATGAAAAGAGAGACTAGGGTTGGAGAAATAACCAGATAACTTTGGGCTTCTCACCCCTTACGCAGGCTTCACACCCCTTACACCACAGGCTTCACACCCAATCTCAAGAACCCAAGAGCTCTGAAATTTTAACTGGAAAATTTTATTTAATCATTGTCTACTTATTCATTAAGTTGAACCTCTTTATATAGGCTCTTACAAAGTGAACTTCTCGGATATAACCGATGTGGTACTAAAAGAAGATAAACAAAATACAACATCTCAAAATAAACTAAGGCATAAAAAGGTAACTGACAAGTGGCGTGATGTCCTCATCAATTCCCCCGGGGTGGGAGAAACCCGACCCTGTCGAGTGAGGACTTTCTTCACGAAGTATATCAATCGGGCTAAGGTGGTGGTCGTGGCAGCATCACCGGTACGTCGTGTTGACACCATGGTGGCGGAGGTGGAGCTGGTCTCCGTGACGGGTCGGCTGTGAAAGATGGCAGCTCGATCAAAACATAGAGAGTAGACCAAGGATCATCATCCCTACTGAAGACGGAACTAATACCAGGATCCCATGGGCTATCTAACTCGCAAGCAATGGAAGCAATCCTCTTCAGAGCCCTGTCGAAATCTTTAGGCCAAGCGTGCAACTTCCTCACAGCCTCAGAGCGACTCATTACCATCACATTATTATCAACCGCAAATTACTGCAAAGTACTATATGGGTACGTAACAAATTTGTGGGTATCATTGTAAATTGCTATAGGTCTAGTGATATCATCAATGTATGCAACAGGAAAATGCAATTTAGTAGTCTCAACTATCTCATTCACGTCATCACTGATACTATTAGACATGTGAATTTCATCAATAACCAGTGTGTCGGCACCAACTGTTGTGTCTATAATAACAGTCTTGGGAGGAACATGGACTTCCTCAATAACCTTCGAGACGTCAACTTCATCACCAGACACAATTTTAATATGTTGACTCTCTGAAGGACACTGATAATCATAATGTCCATATCCCTTACATTTATAACACAGCCTTAGCATTGACTAGCGTTTTGAAAGTCAAGTCCAACTTTAATGCAACATCAAAAGCATCTTCAACAGTGTCTAAGTCATAGAGGCCAGTAATCATAGCACGTTTTATTTTAGGTCGTAAACCCCAAACAAACCTAGTTAGAGTCTCAGAAGGGTGCTCCCTCACTTTACTACGATGGATTAACTCCTTAAATATGGCAATGTAATCATGAACGGACATATGACCCTGATGGAGATTGTGTAGCTGGTCTAAGTCGGGGTCCTTATAATGCTGACTAGTCATGATGGCTCAAGCAAACAAGCAGATGCAGTGGAGAACCCTAGAGTCAAGTAAACTATATGTATGCACTAAACAAAAAATACCCTGAAGTTTAAGTTCTAAAAGAAAAATGCATTCCTAAAATGATGAAAAGCGATAAATGTTGATGCAACTACTAGATCGAAACAAATAGCATTTCAACCAATAAATTATAGCAATCCATATAGTAGTTGCAAGTAATCTAACAGTTAACGATTCAGGTCAAGTTAGGATATCACCTCGAGAATGGAGCAAATCGGACGCTAATCGGGGCAGAAACAAGCTCTGACTGTGGTGCGCTGATCTGTTGAGATGAATCTGGTAGACGACTGAAGCTTGAACTAGAATATGAAGGCTATAGATGTGTAGTGTTGCTCTCCACGAATCCGCTGCTTCGAAAATGGCTCGAATCGAGCTTGAAACGAGCTCAGAATGGACGAATGTTGAGGCTTTTGGGGGACATGAACAGTAACCTGAAGGTTACTGTTCACGTGAACAGTAACAGGGGGATTACTGTTCACTGTGAACAGTAATCGGTCGATTACTGTTCACTGTGAACAGTAAAGTTTTTCTTTTTTTCCTGTTCTGTTTTTTTTCTGTTTTTCTGTTTTTTTCTGTATTCTGTTTTTTTCTCTTTTATTTTTTTTCTATTTTCTGTTTTCTTCTTTTTTCTTTTTTCTTTTTTTTCTTTCAAAGTAGATCTAAATAAATCTAAATCTAGATTTAGATCTATATCTAAAAATAATCGAATTTTTTTTGCAAAGTAGATCTAGATCTAGAGATCCAGATCTAGATTTAAGATTTGGGGAAGAGAAGAAATTCGAAGAGGATTGGGACCAAAGCTCTGATACCAAATTGATGTAAAACAGGATCGCAATCACCTTCGAATACAAATAAAAAAGAAAACTAGGATTTTATAAGAAATAAAATGAAAAGAGAGACTAGGTTGGAGAAATAACCAGATAACTTTGGGCTTCTCACCCCTTACGCAGGCTTCACACCCCTTACACCACGGGCTTCACACCCAATCTCAAGAACCCAAGAGCTCTGAAATTTTAACTGGAAAAGTTTTATTTAATCATTGTCTACTTATTCATTAAGTTGAACCTCTTTATATAGGCTCTTACAAAGTGAACTTCTCGGATATAACCGATGTGGTACTAAAAGAAAGATAAACAAAATACAACATCTCAAAATAAACTAAGACATAAAAAGGTAACTGACAAGTGGCGTGATGTCCTCATCACCCTCCCAATGTGGAGAGGGATTAGGAATTAAATCTAGAAACCTTAGCACGCCAGAGAAGCCCACTTGTAATCACCATTGTTATAGTGAAATTCTCCCCTCTCTGTGGTTTTTTCCCTTTCGGGTTTTCCATGTAAGCTATGTGTGTTTGTGATTGCTTTCTGTGATTTGATTATACTCACTCCATTATTTGGTACGCAGATTGATTCTTTAGGAATTTACCACAACACTAATCAACAAAGCAATGCTACCGGAAAATAGAAAGCAATCTGTAGACAGGCATTAATTAGGGCAAGGTACCAAAGGAATGAAAACATGATGAAGCAGGCAACTAAATTTAGTTGCATGGGTTCCAGATTTTCAGTGCTTCTATATGAATTAATTAACTAATACACATTGTTTTATACTAGCGGTTGGGGTTTATTCATAGCCAAGACAACCTGAAATTAATTTCTCAGCATGAGAAGTGAACTAGAAGTTGCTTTTCAAAATATATTTATGGACGAGCTTTCATTGCTTCTAATACATCTGAGTCCGAAAAAGGCAAATGAAAGATGATCAGATTGACACAACTGTGTCATCAATTGTCTAGCACAAAGGGATTCCTTAAGACATAACATGAGCTACTTGACATTTCAACTAACAAAAACATTCCATTACTACCCATTTGCAGAATCCTCTCCTGGACTGCAATATAAACTTGTTAAATCTACTCTGGCCTTTTTCTTTTTCTTTTTTTCCTTTTTTTTCCTTTTTTTGGGGGGGCGGATTTTAACAAACCCAACGTATATAGGGATTAAAACCGCAGACACAATTTGTTTGAGTTATTATGATTGAAGCAAATGACATCCCTACCATGGATTCTTTTCAGTTTCTATATAATCATTTAGGCTACACTGAAAATTTAGAATAAGGTGTTACCCATTCTTTGGTATAAGAATTTATGCCTCTTAGGACTAGAAATGTGCATGATAACATCTTATGCCTAAGAGTGTTTGAACAAGGCTTTTTGGGTATCAGAAGAATATGAGTAAAACATGGGAGGAAAAAAAAAGGCAGAGGACATAAACAATTGCCGGCTTTTGATAGGAATTGATTATACCCAAAACTTTCGCGTATAAGATGAGCCTTGGCTGCAAGAGGTATAATTAAGTTTTTGACAGGTAAAAGAAGAATTAAAGTTCTTACAACCTTTTATTCTACTTTCCAAACGTGAACTCAAAAATGTGACATGAAAACAAAAAAAAACAGCCATCCCAATCACCAAATTGATAGCAGAGGTTGTTTTCTAACTTCCCAAAATTTGTTCAGGCGCTAAATCAAAATATCTTTCCAAGTTCCATTTTCCCCAAACTTCAACAAATCACATAACAAGAAAAGTGTGAATTTTTCTCCTCAATAGTAAATCAAACTTTTGCCCAAAACCTAAACATGTTATCATAGTAACCCAACAACATAAACCCTTATAAGATTCAATGAAGCATCAAAAAACCAACCCAAAGTTCTCAATTTCAACAAAAGGGTCTGCCACAAAAGAATAGATTGAGCAGAAAACAAAAGAAACAAGAGAGGAGGAGAACCGTACCTCGTGAGAGAGGAACAACTGCGGAAAGCTTTTCAATTGAGAATCTCTGCAGCGGTCCACTGTTGTAGTGTTACGCTGTGCCAGTATTTCTCCCTAGAGTCTAGAGAAAGAGAGAGAGGAGAATGATTAGAATGGCACCAGTTCTCAGATGAATAGATTCTTCTTCAATCTTTTCCCCTTTTTTCGTACTTTTTGCCCTTCTTTTTAGTTTAATCTTTGATGCTTCAGTGGCAGTAGGGTGGGAATTCGGTAGAGTAATAATTGTCCTTTGAACTTTCAGCAAAAAGCCAAGCTGTTTGATTTTTTTCTTGAAAACTGTAATTTAGTTTCTTTTTCTAAAGGATAATTTAGGGCGTGTTTGTTTCGCTGCAAAACGTTATAAAACGTCAGTCGTAAATTTTTTTTTCCATCTTTCGTTGTTCGTTTGCTGAAAAACAAGTTACAATATGTAACTCTTCTTTTCTCACTTGCAGTTGCTACAGTTAAATTTGTGGTCATGTAAATCTCACTTTTACACTCATATTTTCTCACTTGCAGTGCAGTTGCTACAGTTAATTTTGTGGTCATGTAACTCTCACTTGTAATACACTTACAGTTCAAAACAGTCATTTGATAATCAATATATAATTTAATATTATTAAATATTTAATATTTTAAATAGTGTTCAATTTCTTATTTAATTATTTAATTATTTTATATTTTAATCTTTAATTTTTTATTGTTTTTAATATTGTTTTAATATATAATATTTTACTATTTTAATTAAATATTTTTATTTAATATTTTATTTAATACTTTATCATTTTATTACTTATTCTATTTTTAATTATTTTATTTAGAGTTAATATTTTATTAATATAAGAATATTATACTTTAATATAAAATTACTATATATTTAATTATTTATTTTTTAATAAAAATTACTTTATTAATATCATAATATATTTTATTATTATATTAATATTTTATTATGTTAATATTGTCAAAATAATTCAGTATAATAATACTATAATGATAATTTATTAGTAAATTATAAAAATTACAATATATTTAATTATTTATTTTTTAATATAAAAAATTACTTTATTAATATCATAATATATTATATTAATATTTAATTATGTTAATATTGTAATAATAATTCAGTATAATAATACTATAATGATAATTTATTATTAAATTATAATTATATTTTACTTTGTTAATTTTATATTTCAATAATATACAATAATATTATAATAAAATTTAATTATAATAATTTTCAAGTATTTTTAATATTATAATATTATAACTATATTTTATTATTGTTATAAGATTTTTTAATATTTATATTTTATTAGTATTTTTAAAATTTTATTAATGTTCTTTAGATTTTCATAAAATTTTATATTATTTATTTAGTTAATATTTTAGTAATAGTTTACTATTTATACTAATATTTTATTAATATTATTGTTATAAATAAATATTAAGATTATTAATTTTTTATCTCAAATTTATTAATACAATTTAATTTGCAATAGTAGATTTAATTTAATAGTATTTATAATATTTAAATCACTGCTACAGTTAATTTTGTGGTCAATTTTCCACTTACACTTTTATATTACCAACCAAACACCGTAAAACACAATATACTTTACCATTTATACTTTCATTTTATCAACCAAACACCCTAAAACGCAATATATTTTTCCATTTATACTTTATCAAACAAACACCGTAAAACACAATATATTTTCTCTGCTACAGTTCACTTTTTCTATTCTCATTTTACGACTTACGACTTGTGACATTTGTAACGAAACAAATAAGCCCTTAATCTAGGCTAGATTATATTTTACACTTTTTTTTTTACCCTCAAAAAATATTTTGCAATTTTTTTAAGCTCAATCACCGAGAATTCTTCTAGTGTTAACACTTTTTTTTTTACTAATTACTGTTGGAATTGAAGAATATGAAGGTGAATCTTCGAGCTGAATTATGGCGAGATCCGTTGATCAAATCAACTGGATGATGGTTGGAGTGTGTTCTCCTTCCATTGGGGATGAACGTGGTATATTCACTTGTTCAATTCCGACTTCGAATGAATGAGATATTCAAGTTCAAAGATTGCCTAATTCAAAGCCAAATGGGACTAAAGGTAGCTAAAAGCATTTAGTCCCACATTGGCCGTGGGATGGAAGCTTGTGATGTATAAATATAGAAAAGTGAGAACAAAGGGCGTGCTCTTTGGGTACTTGGAGTTTTCACGCGCGAAAAGGAGGGAATTATGCTCGCACATGCGTGCGTGCGCGCGCGCCGCTGCTGGCGGTAGCCGGCCGGCGCTGGGCCGGGCGCGGGCTCGGGCTCGGGTCCGGGTGTTGGTTTGGGTTCCCTACCTGGCCTGATTCTTTTTGAACCGGGTGTCGCGGGTATGGGTTACTCCGCTACCCGAACCAAACCCGCTCCGCTACCCGATCCGCTCCAGCCCACCCGCCAACAGTTACTATCTAAATACCGTGAAGGAGTGTTGTATCTTGGGAGACCAGCGTCCATTATCCCGTTAGCACCGGTGCGGGGGACGTAATCGTCTTAAGGAGATTCGCTCTAAGCGTACCTCACTCCAAATACTGTATAAGTGGATTAAGTCATTTATACAGGGGATATACTTTACTGTAAATCGAGACTGACTTAGATTCAGTCTAATTGGTGCTTTAACCAAGGAAGAAAATTGAAAGGTGGTTCTTAAATTAAGGAACGTTCTATTGAACGGAAAACCTCCCACCTGATATTTGCCGACCTGGCCAATTAGATTGTTGATATCTCAGTGATCTTGATTAGTTGTCAGATTGATTCTTGTTAAGCAGAATACCCAACAATCTTAAGACAATTAATGTTTCTTACTTCTGTTCTGCTTGAACTTACAGAAAATATCTGAGACAAATCAAGATAGCACTAGTAAGGCAACAAACATGCAGCTCCAAAGTTTGATGCCTACTCCACTTCCTAACCCGAAGCCGGAGAAGCCAGGAAAATTCGACGGCACAGAATTCAAGAGGTGGCAACAGAAGATGCTCTTCTACTTGACCACTCTTCATCTGGCCAAATTCCTGCAGGAGGATCCACCAGAACCCGGAACTGATCGGGACTCAGTCCTTGCAGTCGATGCTTGGACACAAGGTGACTTCCTTTGCCGAAATTATGTTTTAAATGGACTGGATGACTCTCTTTACAATGTCTACAGTCCTATCACTACGGCAAAGAAGTTATGGGCCAGTCTTGACAAGAAGTACAAGACTGAGGATGCTGGTACCAAGAAATTCGTCGTAGGACGATTTCTGGAGTACAAAATGGTGGATAGCAAGACTGTTATCAGTCAAGTGCAAGAGTTCCAACTTATCTTGCACGAGATAGAAGCCGAAGGTATGATTCTTCCTGAAACTTTTCAGGTTGCAACAATCGTGGAGAAGCTCCCACCTGCGTGGAGAGACTTCAAGAACTACCTGAAGCATAAGCGAAAGGAGCTAAAGTTGGAGGATCTCATTGTGAGGCTTCGTATAGAGGAAGACAACCGCAAGTCCGAGAAAAGGAGCAGTAAGAACTCCTACGAAGCAAAAGCAAATGTGATCGAGGACTCAAAGGGGAAAGCGTCTTCTTCCAAAAGCTTGAAGAGGAAGAAGCCTTCCCAGGGGTACAAAGGCAAGGCTCAAGACGGCAGAAACATGCGCTTCAAAGGGACCTGTTACATCTGCAACAAAGAAGGTCACAAAGCAAATGAATGTCGCAGCCGTCTTAAGAAGAACAAGAAGAGCCAACCACAGGCGAACATGACCAACCATGAATCTCCAAGCCTTTCAGCTGTGGTGTCAGAAGTGGGATCTGACAACCAACAATAAGGATTGGTGGGTAGACACTGGAGCTACCCGACACATCTGCTCGGAGAAATTGTTATTCTCAGAATATCAAATGTTAGAGTAAGATGAGCAGCTATTCATGGGTAATTCAGCTTCCTCAAAGGTTGAAGGAAAGGGCAAGGTCATCCTGAAGTGGACATCGGGGAAAGAGCTTACTCTTAACGATGTGCTTCATGTTCCAGACATCCGCAAGAATTTGATCTCCGGATCAATACTTAGTAAGAAAGGATTTAGAATTGTTTTTGAATCTGACAAATTTGTACTTACTAAGGGAGGGATGTATGTGGGAAAGGGATATCTTGTTGATGGACTTTTTAAAGCCAATGTTGCAGTGGTAGATAAAAAGTCCGTGTATTTGTACCCAAAGCTAATAAATAAAAGAAATTCTTATGTTTATTTGCTTGAGTCTCCTAATTTGTGGCATGCTAGATTAGGGCATGTAAATTACAAGTCTTTGAAAAACTTGTCTAATCTGGGATATATTCCTAAACTCAACTTGGAAGAAATTCGCAAGTGTGAGGTTTGTGTTGAGGCCAAGTTGGCGAAAAATTCATTTCACTCAATTGATCGAAATGCAGAACCTTTAGGGTTAATTCATAGCGATCTATGTGACTTGAAATTTATGCCAACTAGAGGCGGTAAAAAGTATTTCATTACTTTTATTGATGACTGTACAAGATACTGTTATGTGTATCTTTTAAACAGTAAGGATGAGGCAATAAATATGTTTATAACATATAAAGCCGAAGTTGAGAATCAACTCAACAAGAAAATCAAGATTCTAAAATCCGATAGAGGCGGAGAATATGAATCAAATGATTTTAGTGAGTTATGTGCTAGTTTTGGTATAATACATCAAACTACAGCACCATACACTCCTCAGCAGAATGGAATTGCTGAACGGAAGAACAGAACTTTGAAGGAGATGGTTAATTCCATGCTCGTAAGTTCTGGAGCTCCGCAGAACTTGTGGGGGGAAGCTATATTAACTGCAAATCATATTCTAAATAGAGTACCTCACAAGAAACTTGGTCTTATACCATTCGAGTTATGGCATGGAAGGATACCTTCCTACCATTACCTCAAAATGTGGGGGTGCCTAGCAAAGGTGTTAGCACCATTACCTAAAAAGACTAAGTTGGGAGCAAAAACTATGGACTGCGTATTCATAGGCTATGCCTTGAATAATAGTGCCTACAGATTTCTGGTTCATAAATCAGAAATACCAGATATTCATGTAAACATGATTATCGAATCTCGAGATGCTGTGTTCTTTGAAGATATCTTTCCGTACAAACGGGAAGCAGATAAGACTTCTGGGAAAAGAACACACGAGATGGCGTTCAGGGACGAAAGCCCCGAGGAACCGAATGTTAATGCGAAAACTGAACCAAGAAGAAGTCAGAGATCTAGAATCTCAAAATCTTTTGGTCCAGATTTCATAGCATACGCTATTGAGAGCGAGGCTCAAACATTTAAAGAGGCTATGTCAACCCCAGAAGCACAAATGTGAAAAGAAGCTATAAATAGCAAAATAGAATCCATACTAAGTAATCATACTTGGGAATTGGTAAACTTGCCTCCTGGCAGTAAACCAATTGGGTGAAAGTGGATTTTCAAACGAAAATTAAAACCCGATGGATCTATCGATAAGTACAAGGCTAGATTAGTAGCCAAGGGTTATCGACAAAAAGAAGGACTTGACTACTTCGATACTTATTCACCAGTAACAAGAATAACGTCCATTCGGATGTTAATTGCAATTGCAGTATCGCACAACTTAGATATCCATCAAATAGATGTCAAGACTGCATTCTTAAATGGTGAATTAAATGAAGAGATATATATGGAGCAACCTGAAGGATTTAAAGTCAAGGGCCAAGAACACAAGGTGTGTAAATTGGTAAAATCCTTATACAGTTTAAAGCAGGCTCCAAAACAATGGCATGAGAAATTTGATAGTGTCATGATCAAAAATGAATTCACTATCAATGAATGCGATAAGTGTGTGTACACGAAAACAGTTGGAAACGCATGTATCATTGTTTGTCTTTATGTAGACGACATGTTGATACTTGGGACTAATATTGAAATTATTAAGTCCACTAAAAGAATGTTGTCCAACAGTTTTGATATGAAGGATCTGGGGGTTGCTGATGTAATTTTAGGAATTAAAATTACTAGAACACCAGATGGAATCAGTCTATCTCAATCTCACTATGTGGATAAGATGATAGAAAGATTCAAGGATCATGGGATAAAAGAGAATACAAATCCTTTTCTCCCACATGTCCATCTTCATAAGAATACAGGAACTGGAATACGCCAGTTGGAGTATTCTCAGATTATCGGGAGTCTAATGTATTTGATGAATTGCACTAGACCCGATATTGCTTACGCTGTAAGCAAGTTAAGTAGATACACTAGTAATCCTAGTGATCTATATTGGACCGCTCTACTACGAGTATTGGGTTATATATCACATACCAAGGACTATGCCTTGAGATATGGACAGTATCCACCTGTACTGGAAGGATACAGTGATGCTAATTGGATTGCAGATTCTGAGGAATCAAAATCAACTAGCGGATACGTATTTACTCTAGCAGGAGCAGCGGTATCATGGAAGTCTTCTAAGCAAACATGTATTGCCCGTTCCACTATGGAATCAGAATTCATAGCCTTAGATAAGGCTGGAGAAGAAGCAGAATGACTTCGACAATTCTTAGAAGATATACCATTATGGCAAAAGCCAGTGCCGCTATATGTATACACTGCGATAATCAAGCAGCTATATCTAGGGCACAAAATGTTATATACAACGGTAAGTCTAGACATATTCGTCGTAGACATAATACCGTGAAGCAGTTGCTCTCAAATGGAATTATCTCTATTGACTTTGTATCGTCAAAGGATAATTTAGCGGATCCGCTTACTAAAGGTTTAAGTGGAGAGCGTATAAACTGCGCATCGAGGGGAATGGGTCTAAAAGCCTAACCTTACCGAGTCAGCTTAATGGAAACCTCACTTAGCGACTGGAGATCCCACGGACTAAGTTCAAGAGGAAAACCTAGTTATGATTGACTCAGTAAGTAAGCACTTGGGAGCTTGACTCCAATCTATTCCTAAGGTGCACATAAGTGCTTTTCTACAAGTGGGTTAAGGATAAGCTTAACGCTTTTAATGATGCCTATATCTTGTTACTAAACAAGTGGAGTAGAGTAGACTACTCTTAATAGGTCCATCACCTATGTGAGTATAGAGTTGGGTCGGCTCTTGGGAATTTCTATGGAGGCTGTTATTCCCTAAAGATACTCTCTGAAACCAAGAATGTCCAGGGCCAAAACGGACACAACCGAGAACCAAAGTTGATTTGGAAAGTTACTGTGTGAAACTTGTTGACTTGGCTTACACTAACTGCTAACAGTTCAAGACCTAGTTCACTGATTAGCCAGTAAGTCCGATAAAACTTTCGCTATGGAAGGTTCAAGACCTAGTTCACCTATCCTTATGCAGTTTCTTTTCTCAAGTACCTTTCACAATAGAGTCAGTCTC
Organism: Agave tequilana; assembly: GCA_038442645.1. Taxonomy (NCBI): domain Eukaryota; kingdom Viridiplantae; phylum Streptophyta; class Magnoliopsida; order Asparagales; family Asparagaceae; genus Agave; species Agave tequilana. The sequence goes on from JAVJIF010008434.1 coordinate 96,394, forward strand.
TTTGTGTGTCATTCCTTGAATCTCCATTCATTGTGGGGGATTGTTGGAATTGAAGAATATGAAGGTGAATCTTCGAGCTGAATTATGGCGAGATCCGTTGATCAAATCAACTGGATGATGGTTGGAGTGTGTTCTCCTTCCATTGGGGATGAACGTGGTATATTCACTTGTTCAATTCCGACTTCGAATGAATGAGATATTCAAGTCCAAAGATTGCCTAATTCAAAGCCAAATGGGACTAAAGGTAGCTAAAAGCATTTAGTCCCACATTGGCTTTGGGATGGAAGCTTGTGATGTATAAATAGAGAAAATTGAGAACAAAGGGCGTGCCCTTTGGGTACTTGGAGTTTTCACGCGCGAAAAGGAGGGAATTATGCTCGCACATGCGTGCGCGCGCGCCGTCGCTGGCGGCGCCGGCCGGCCGGCGCCGGAGCCGGTGCCGGAGCCGGGCTCGGGCTCGGGTCCGAGTTTGGGTTGGGTTCTGGTTCCCTACCTGGCCTGGTTCTTTTTGAACCGGGTGTCGCGGGTATGGGTTACTCCGCTACCCGAACCAAACCCGCTCCGCTACCCGATCCGCTCCAGCCCACCCGCCAACAGTTGCCTGCGAACGGATCCGAACCGCCCGCCAACGGCTGTCGGAAAACCGTCCGTGCGGTTGGGCGGTTGGACCGAACGGTTGCGACGGTTCTGTCCGAACCGTTGCAACTGTTGGAAAAATGGCGGACGAGAATGCCCTTCCGGAGCGCTATAAATAGCGCTCCAGATTTCCATTCTCAACACCAAATTCCAAACATCTCTCTCTCTATTATCTGAGTTCTGATCTGCGCGAAGTGATTTTCGGCGTTCTGAACTGTGCTTCCAGCGTGAAGTAGGAAAGCGGCTTCCAGCGAGAAGTGGGAGTCCGAAGCGACTTCCAAAGGAGATTCTGCAAAATTGTTCTGAAAGAGGAATCAGAAAATTCAACAGATTCTTTTATAAGAATTGTTGTCTGAATCTGGTACTTCTGAAGAAAGATATTCTTCTACCTTCCTTCGTCCTCAACAGTGGGTGCTCTTCCAGAGAGTAAAGGCAAATATTCGTTTGAAATTTGTCCTTGTACCGCTGCTTCAAAGATCCTGTGAAGGTACTGGTTGACTAAGGTTCGTCTGTACGATGATTTGGTAGTGCTATCCAAATACCGTGAAGGAGTGTTGTATCTTGGGAGACCAGAGTCCATTATCCCGTTAGTACCGGTGCGGGGGACGTAATTGTCTTAAGGAGATTCGCTCTAAGCGTACCTCACTCCAAATACTGTATAAGTGGATTAAGTCTTTTATACAGGGGATATACTTTACTGTATATCGAGACTGACTTAGATTCAGTCTAATTGGTGCTTTAACCAAGGAAGGAAATTGAAAGGTGGTTCTTAAATTAAGGAACGTTCTATTGAACGGAAAACCTCCCACCTGATATTTGCCGACCTGACAAATTAGATTGTTGATATCTCAGTGATCTTGATTAGTTGTCAGATTGATTCTTGTTAAGCAGAATACCCAACAATTACCATTGAGATTTGAGTTCAATGGCCGAGTTGTCCCATCTATTCGTCAACCACGAATAAATAAGTTGAAATGTGCAGTTTTTTGAAGTTTTTTTCCTTATATTTTATTTCAGCTGATCAGAATCTAGAGTTTATAAAATTCAAATCTATTTAGCAATATTTTTAATAATTATATTCTGTTTCTTAGTTAGTATCATGCATCGGGTATATTTATTATTCAAAAAAAAGGGAAAACGGGACACTACATTTCGCGATTATTTTACTAAATTATATTATATATTTTCTTTAAAAAAATCATCACGATGTTTGAGACTTTCATAATGCATCCCTAATGTGTCACGGTGATGCGGGTGAGACTGTGAGAGTGGTGAGAAATCGATTCCAGCTCAGTTTTATCTTGAGTCGGATTCATGACAAATAAAGTTAATATTTCGCTATAAAATTTATCTTCTTTTTTCTCTACAAATTAATTGATGCTATATTTCCAAAGTAATATTGTATTTTTACTTGGAAGTACACTTAGGACGTGTTTGGTTGCAAGGAAGTGGGCGGAAGTAAGGAAATAGGGAAGTATAATTGCTCACTTCCCTATCTATCCAAACACTGGAAAAGGAAAAAAGAAAACCTCTTTTACTTTTTTCCTCTCTCTTTTACACAACCATTTCCTCACTTCCAGAGTGCTACAGTTAATTTTGTGGTCATATAAATCTCATTTGTAATAAGTTGTAGCATAAAACAGTTACTCTTTTGGTCATATAAATCTCACTTGCATTCTAATTACAGTCTATATTTTATTTTTCTTAATTAATTTTTATTTTAATATTATTTTGCGGTCAACTTTGTGGTCAACTTTTCCACTTCCACTTTTCATTACCATCCAAACACCGGAAAAGACATAACATTTTCCAAACCACACTTCCCAACAACATTCAAATACCGAAAAACTTACTAACCAATTCCTAAGTTCCAAAGGGAACTATCACCACTTCCTTACTTCCTTACTTCCTCACTTCCACCCTTAACCAAACAGGTCCTTAAATTCAAACAAATGCCCCAAAATGACTACAGTTTTTGATTCTTGAATCTTGGCCCATTAAGTCAGGACATTGATGTGTCCTCGTGTTCCTAGATCCATATACCAGGGAGCAGGTTATCTCCTTCGTTCGATCGTTCATCATAGTTGATGGAAAGCCCGATAGGGAGAGAGAGAGATATAAAAACATGTTTTGTGATGAGCCCATCCATCTGTTGTGATGGACGGCCGACGGGGCGTGAAAGACCGGATAGTCCTTCGCTCGAAAGAACTAACTCTAAGTCCAAATCCAATGACAGAACAGCTTTGTTCCCAATATGTTTCCTCCAACACTGTAACTTGTACAACAACAGTATAACGGAGTTTTCTTCACCCTCGCTGACTCAGGTATCGAGTGTTTGAAATCTCAAGTTCAAGTTCAGACTATGATTTTTGTTCCAGTAAGTTCTTAAAAGAAAGTAGTTTCCTTCCTTTCGCAGACTTGTAACTTTTCTTTAACAAACCACGTTAGATGGAAGCAATTTACTCCACCTATTAACAGTGGGGTCGTAAATAATCCAAAAGTATTCTAATCTATCCCGCTATCTATTTAAATAAACAAAAAAAAAAAATGAAATTGGCTATACTTTGACTTCAAAGTTTTTAGTAAAGAGGTCAAAGATATGATCTAGATATTCGAAATCTTTTAAATTAGTCAAGTCAAAAGTCCAATGCAAAATTGAATAAACTTTAGCCCCACGAGGGAAAAATCTTAAGCCGTTAATCACCGAGTGCCCCCTCACTGATGATCAAATTTATTACTTAAAGAACATTGTGGGCTTCTTGTTGTTGAATACACCAGAAAGGTTAATTAGCACCAAAAGCATCTTTAGAGGATAAATTAATTACACTAATCACCAGTAAGATAAAGCTAAAATCTTTTACACTGTTTTGGTCCATTTTTGTCTTAAGTTTGGAGTTCAAACATTGACATTGACTAGGGCACTAGTGAACAATGAAGCACGTGACCCTGTTTTGTTTGGCACCTAATCTTATGTGTGTCCCCATTTTGGAGTGGAGTTTGGAAAATTGGGATGCAAGAGATGAGGAATAAAAGCTCATGGAGTAGCGCCTAACATAAAAAGTAAAGGATCAAAGAGAAGAAACAAATTAAGAACAAGAATCAACTACGAGAATCTCGCCTGCGAAAAGGGAGCAGATATTTCCATCGCAAAATGTGACGAAGACACCCCTGTGATTAAGGCACTCACAAATGTGGACACCAAAAAAATAAATTAAAAAAAATAAAAACCAAACTACCCTCTTCTTCTCCCCTCCAATCTCCTCTTCAATTCCCTCCGGCAAACCTCCTTCCCTCCGGTGAACCCCCTCCCTCCTCCCCTCATCGCGGCAACCCCCTCTCCGGCCCCCTCCCCCTCTCGGGCCTCCCCCTGCTCCCCCTCCTCTTCCCCCTCTCCCTCCCCGGCCTCACTCCACTCCCCCCCTCCGATCTCCCCCTCGGCCTCCCGCATCCCCCTGCCTCCCCCGCTCTCCCCTTCCCCTCCATGGCCGAGCAGGCCAGGGGTGGGCGAGGGGGAGGGGGAGAGGCCTCCCCCGATCTCCCCCTCTGCCCCTTCCCCCTCCCTGGCCAAGTCGGATCAGATCGGCCAATCTTTTGAACTCTAATCTGTCTGTAACTGTTCAGGCTGCAGGGTGTTTCACATTATAAACATAGAGGAAGATCATGTTACGAAACTATCGGCGAGGACTAGAGATGATTTGTTGCCATGGTGTAAATAAAGGCGGAGATCATGGATGTTTGTTGCCAAGATTTTCTTGTGGGAAGCTGAACTCTCCGAAAGGGGGAGAGCTATGGGATGGTTGAGAACATTGGAGCTACCTAGGTGGAAGCGTCCTTGGGGCGAAGAGCAGCTTCTGAAATGGTTTCGGAGTGACTGAGGCTTTAGTTGCTTGGACACGTGGTATCATCCTATGAGGGTCAAATTTTGACCGCTACTTATGCCCCTAGCTCATCTGTTTGTCAGAGTCTGCAAGAGAAACGCAAAAGAGCATACGTGGTGAAGGATTCCTCAGTGTCTTAAGCTTGACTTGATACTCGTGGGAAGAGGAAGATCTAGGTCATTGACGCAAATCTTCCGAATTCATGTGGAGATTGCGTTGTTGGCTGGCGTGTCGGTTGATCAGCCTTCTTGAAATTAGTAGCTGACATCCTTTCAGATCCTGGTGCCATTTTGTCTGAGATCGAGGGGAAGCCTCGGTTGATATCGTGCATTTTTGGTTTATTGAAATTTTCAGTATATGATACGGCTTTTCGGGAACCAAGAATTTGAATTGAAGACTGTTTGGCTTCTCCTCCTCCATATATAAATAGACTGAGTCCTTCATGTAAAAGTATCCTCTGTCATCTCCTCTGAGAAGTCTTGTCTCTGAATTTCTTCTCTGTTGTCTTGTTGAGCCGCTATGTATCTTTCTCCACTTCATCAGATGAATAAAGGAGAGCTAGAGAAGATAGTGGTTGAGCTCTCACCACTTGGGTGTCTGTTCGGTCTAAAATATCAGTCTTCGTGATGAGCCTGTCACAAAGCATCAGTCTTCGTGAAAAGGCTTCACTGTTGAGGGCGATTGCTTGGTGGCCCGCTTCGATTGGAGCCGATGATCTGGTACCAAGTCGCCCGATTTTTAAGGGGTGAGGATCATTTTAAAGAATCTGACCCTCCCTCCATATAGGGTGTACGAGAAAGGAAGAGGTGAAGCACTTCGGTCAGGTGTGCTGGTGATGTAACACCCCGTTCCTGGAATACGTACGTAGATACGTATTCTGATTTTTCTAGCATATTTCTTTGATTTATCTTGTAATGTTTTTGTTTTATGATTATTAGTGTGATCGTTTTGTGTTGGATTTGGATTCGTGGACTCGGAGTCAGCCCTAGTCTGAACCGAGGGCCCGAACCTAGTGCTTCGCTTGATTTGGCCTTTCTGCTAGTCCGATTTGACCGATTTCAGTTTCAGAGACTGTTTTCTAATATTTTAAATTTTTATTGATTTTCTAGAATTTTCTGAAATTTTTCTGCAAAATCTTCAAAACCGGTGTCGGTCGGTATCGCTGACTGATTCTCGGATTTTTAGTTTTCAAATGGAGTTGAATTTTCAAAAATGGCTTTCACGTTACATCTTAGAATATCATTTTCTATTTAAATTCATTTTTCGAGATTTTTCAGAATTTATCGAAAATCCACCGGTTTTGGTGTCGACCGGTACCGCCGGAAGATTCCAAGATTTTTAATTTGAAATCTACATTGAATTTCTCGAATCCGATTTCATCGAGCATCTTAAATATTATTTTCTATTTTTGAGAATTTTTCGGAACGATTCTGAAACAGTCGAATTTTTACCCTATTTTAATAATATTATTTTTTTTCTTTCTCTTCTCCATTTCTTTTCCCTTTCCCCTTACCAAGTCAACCTGACACATCACACCCACTCCCCCCAATCACATCAGCCCCATATCCCATCACATCAATCCCTTTTTTTAAAATACCAATCTCTTTCCTAATTTTTTTTTCAACAAAATTCTTTTTTCTTTTTTCTTTTCTTTTTTCTTTTCTCCCTTCTTCTTCTCCCTGGCGCCCACGACCGCCGACTCCCTTCCCCCCCTCCGGCGCCCGTGGCGGGGGCTGACCGCCGCCGGCGCGACGCCGGCGGCCTGGGCGCGGCCAGGGGGCCAGGAGGCCCCCTGTGCGCGGCTTGGAGGGGGCAGCAGCCCCCTCCCTTCTTCCTTTTGGGGTGGCCGGAGCCACCCCAGGGCCTGCGCCGGCCATGGCGGCCGGCGCCGCCTCTGGTTCCATCCCCTGGCCGCGCAAGCGCGGCCAGGTCGGGGAGGCCACGGCCTGGCTGAGCCAGGCCGCGCGCTCAGAGGGGGCAGCAGCCCCTCTGCCCCCTTCCTCCTCTCTCCCCTTGGGGTGGCCGGCGGGGTCACCCCTGGCCGGCGGCCCTCCGGTGGCCGCCGGCGCCGCCTCTGCAGGGCCGCGGCCAGGCCACCCTGGCCTGGCCGTAAGCTATTGGGGGAGGGGGCAGCAGCCCCCTCCTGCTCCATCTCTCTCCCCCTCCTGTACCCTCTCTCTCTCTCTCTCCTCTTTCTCTCTCTTTCCTTCTCTCTCTCTCTCTCTCTCTTCCTCTCTCTCCTCTCTCTACAATTCCTCTCCCTCTCTCTCTTCAGTTTCTCTCTCTAACTCCTCCCTAGACCCTCTCTAAAACCTACACTTTCTCTCTCTAAAAATTCTAACTCTCTCTAGGCTTTCTCCCTCTAGATTCTCTCTCTAGAAATCACTCTCTCTCTAGGTTTTCTCTCTCTAGATTCCCCTCTCTCTAGATTTTCTCTCTCTAGAAATCTCTCTTTCTCTCTCTAGAAATCTCTCTCTAGACTTTCTCTCTAAACCACTCTTTCTCTCTCCTCTTTCTCTCTCTAAAAACAATAAATAATATATTTTAATATATGGATTGGTCTTGTGCTCGAATTTCTGGTGTTTCGGGATTTCTCGCGGTTTTTCGGTATTGAGGCGAGTACAGTTATTTTTAGCATGCATTTATTTTATCATTATGCGAGTATATTCTTGTGTTGTTATATACCATGCTATATGTGATATGTGATACCGGATACCAGTACTTGCCATGTTATAGATGATACTGATACTTACCATGCTATATTTGACATATGATGCCGATACCAGTACTTATCATGCTGTATTTGACATATGGTACCTGACACCGGTATTTGCCTTGCCATATTTGATACATGATATATGATACCGGCACTTGCCATGCTGTAGTTGATGCATGATATATAACACTGATACTTGCCATGCTATATGTGACACCTGATACTGATTGTAACGCCCCAATCCCAAGGATACGGGGACGTTATGGCGACGTACATACGCAAGGCGGAAAACCCCACGTACGTACGCTAAGCCTCAGTACAGTACATACCTTCCATAGAGACATGAGGTCCAGCATAAAAGAAGTACAAGAATACTTGCAGAAATAGGTCAGCGATCATAATAGATATGAAAAATAGGGACAAATAAGATAACAGAAATAAAGCACCAAGATACCTAAGCATAGTCCCGATGAGGAAGCTCCGATGTGACCCCAAGGCACTCTCTGAAACTACGGTGACTCGGATCTCCAATCTGGGCATACAAACCCAGGGTCGTCAGAAAGCGACCTAGTGAGTGGTAAAAATGAAGGAGGCAGTAATATGTACAATAGTACTACAAGTACGATAATAATATATAGTACATGGGTTTGGACAAGTGATACCATATAATAAGGATATATAAACAATAGAAAGAGATAAACATGGAAGCAGTGCAAAGATATAAACAGCTCAACTTTTACTACCATCACTATCTAGCCGGTTATCATTGGGTCATCGTATAATATGATCTAGTGGTGACGATTGTACATGCTAGGGATGATGTGATAGCAGTGAACATGCAGATGGGCATATGTTATCTACCCAGTATACGGTGTGGTGCATAGACAGTAATGATGTATGCAAGGTAGACAAAAAAGAGAATATATGCACATATGCATGAATAGTATGCTACTACAGAAAGTGTAACATGTATCGGGTAAGGTAACAAATAGACATGTAACATGATCTCGGATAAATGATCAGGTACAATAACAAGTACAACTAAACATGTATCAGGCAAGGAACAGTAACATGTAGTAAGCATGTATCTGGCAAGTCATGTTATTTATACAATAGTAGCAATCAGTACCACCTGGTATTACAATCACTCTCTTCCAGTGTCCCATACCACTGGCAGTTCATACTGGAGCCCGAACTCCAGTCGAACCCATCCGGACATGGCCTACGGGTACCATTATCCGAACGAGAGAGTAACCAAATAACAAGTGTTCCCGACGTCACTATTGTGTATACTGTTTTATTATGTTAATTGGAAACCCATGGTCGAGGAGTTCTTATCGGGTAGGTGTATCCCGTGCATACCCGGGATCACGGCCTTAAACGGACCCCTGGCTGCTGAGACCAGGGCCCTCCGCTAAGAGGGGAGCACGAATCAAGTAACGGGAGCTCATGGAGCTAGTGGTAGGTAGCACTACCGTCCCCTGCAGTGGGACTAACAATATGGATCCAGTACATCACCCGATAAGATCTAATCAACCGTCAAGTCTCCCCATACCCAAGTTATCATTATGATCTGATATGTCAAGTATACAATGTGACAAGAACAAATAACAGTACATGATACGGGTAACATGATAACTGGACCAGAGCTCTGTTGATAGCGTAGAACAATATAACGGGAATCGGAAACAATATATCAGGAACAATATAACGGGAACAATATAACGGGTTCAATAAATGTGGAAGTCTACATATCGCATATCAACAGCTCTCATGTCCAGTAACGGGAGTATCCATATCAGTAACTGGAAACAATCATATAACATGAATACGGTAACATGGAACAATCGTACATGTACTATGAACAGGGATCCATCTGACAATAATAGAGAAAGCATACATGCACGTGCAACAGTGATATGCCGAGAATCTATATAATGATGAGTACAATATATGAGATGACGGTAGTCTGTGAAGTAGTGCATATGAGTAACTGATGTGACGTGTCATAGTATCGATGCAACATCTACAAGTAAGACCAATGGGCAGTGTCTAATATCATGTACAGTAAACTACTGTATCAGTGTAAGGATGATAACAATAATATGACATGCGGTACTTATCCTTGTCCTAGTGGAACATAGTTGTGTAGTCATAATGCATAAGTGGTGTCTAGCATGTATGTCTAGTGACCGTGTAGTGTCATAACGTATCTGTGGATCAGTATGTATATCACGTAACTGTGATACAATACATGTCATAAGAGTGGACAAGCAGATAATGATATAGTGGTCCGATAATTACTTCCTTGTCTTTATTTTATATCAGGACATACCTAACCAGATTCTATGTTATTCCTATTACAGTAACTGTCCAATCATGACCGGTGAGTAATTGATGATTACCGTATTTTATCAAGAACCAGGATATATCAATCAATGTCACTACACATGATAAAATATAAATTATAAAAGAAAAACACTCACAAACTGATCATGAGGAGGTAGCTCTCTTTCCCACGATCGCAACGGATCCAGAATCGTCCCAATCGGAGTCCGGATGCTCCCGATATCGCCCGAATATGAAAAGGAATAAAATGGGGTTAAATATGTAATAAACATATTTCAATGCAAATACTAAAAAGTAGCAGGGGCTTTTATGCAAATTTACCTTTAAATGATTTTCGGAGTGGGTTTGGCTCATAACGGGTCGGGTCCAGATCCACAACCCGAACCCGTAACTTAAAGTAATGGGTATCAGGTTATTGGGTTTAAAGGGTTAATGGGTTTAATCCTTAACCCATTAGTGGGTTAATGGGTTTGGGATTTACCCAAACCCACTCCAAAGTGATCCCAGCAGCAGCAGCAGCTTGCTGCTGCTGGGCTGTTGCGCGGCCGGCGGCGGCGGCCGACCTGCCGGCGGCGATCCCCGCCGCCGGCGGTCCCGAGTGTGAGAGAGAGAGAGAGGGTGAGAGAGAGAGAGAGAGGGAAAAGAGAAGAAAGAAGAAGAAGAAGCAGCAGCAGCAGGGGAAGAAAGAAGAAAGAAAGAAAGAAAAAGAAAAGGAAGAAGAAGAAGAAGAAGAAGAAGAAGAAGAAGAAGAAAAGGAAGGAGGGGGGGTGCGGCCGCCGGCGGTGGCGGCCGCCGGCGGTGGCGACCGGCGGTGCCCGGCCTGGTCTGGGCATCAAAAAGAGGTTCAGCCCCTCCTTTTAGGGGCTGTACAGAGAGAGAGGGAGGAAGTGTGGAAGCTTTGAGAGAGATAGAGAGAGAGAGAAGAGAGGAGAGAGAAAGAGAGAGAGGAGAGAGAGGATTTTGAATTAGAGAGAGAGGGAGATTTATAAGAGGAAAAGAAGAGAGAGAGAAGGCGGTGGAGATGGGTCAAAGGCGGTGGGGGAGTTCTCTGGAAGAAGGAAGAAGAAGAGAAAAGAAAAGAAAATTTTTAAAATTAATGTTTTATTATTATTAAATTGGCTCGATATTCGACTAGCTCCGAACAGTGCCTAAAAATTACTGAAAATAGGAAATATTATCCTGAGACGTAAGATGAAGACGGTTTGAAGAAATGTGATCCGGTTTGCAAATTAAAAATCCCGGAAGCTGTTGCCGATACAGGCGACACCGATTTTGCCCAGATTTCGATAAATTCAGAAAAATCTCCAAAAATACCCAAACGTAGCTTATGAGATTTTAAGACATACGGTGAAAGCCGATTCTCAAATACAACTCCATTTGTGAAGTAAAAATCGAAAAGCAGATTATCGGTATCAGTCGACTCCGACTACGGAGATTTTCCAAAATAATCAAGGAAAATTCCAGAAAAATCCTGAAAAATCTCAAATATTAGGAAATAATTTTTGAAACTGAAATCGGCTCAATCAGACTACCACAGAGGTCAAATCAATTTTGAACGTCGTATCGCGTACCGATACGGTAATACGTACACCGGGGATCAGGGTGTTACATTTCTCCCCACCTTACAAAATTGCGTCCTCGCAATTTCCATTTAGGTGTGAGAATAAGATTTTCAACCTCAAAGCCGAAATGTTACGGGTCCACGATACTTCCGCTGCGCACTCTGCTATCTCTAAGGAACTCGGGATGGAGAAGTAGGGTAGTGAACCAATCCTAACGGATGGGAAGCAAAACGATGCAATGAAAGCGAGAAGAAAAATCGGCTGTTCTGCTGGATAACTAGAAGGAAGTAAGGAATCTAAACGGGTCAAGGAATGAATTGTCAAGGTCATGGTATTCTTGTACTCGTTGCTGGAATCCCCAAATTCAGATACAGATCAGTTAATCTGAATCTGCTTGTACTGTTGGTAAGAGCCCGAGTATTGACCCAGGTGGTTACCCATACCAGGTGTGAACCTAGGCTCTGATACCACTATGTAACGCCCCAATCCCAAGGATACGGGGACGTTATGGCGACGTACATACGCAAGGCGGAAAACCCCACGTACGTACGCTAAGCCTCAGTACAGTACATACCTTCCATAGAGACATGAGGTCCAGCATAAAAGCAGTACAAGAATACCTGCAGAAATAGGTCAGCGATCATAATAGATATGAAAAATAGGGACAAATAAGATAACAGAAATAAAGCACCAAGATACCTAAGCATAGTCCCGATGAGGAAGCTCCGATGTGACCCCAAGGCACTCTCTGAAACTACGATGACTCAGATCTCCAATCTGGGCATACAAACCCAGGGTCGTCAGAAAGCGACCTAGTGAGTGGTAAAAATGAAGGAGGCAGTAATATGTACAATAGTACTACAAGTACGATAATAATATATAGTACATGGGTTTGGACAAGTGATACCATATAATAAGGATATATAAACAATAGAAAGAGATAAACATGGAAGCAGTGCAAAGATATAAACAGCTCAACTTTTACTACCATCACTATCTAGCCGGTTATCATTGAGTCATCGTATAATATGATCTAGTGGTGACGATTGTACATGCTAGGGATGATGTGATAGCAGTGAACATGCAGATGGGCATATGTTATCTACCCAGTATACGGTGTGGTGCATAGACAGTAATGATGTATGCAAGGTAGACAAAAAAGAGAATATATGCACATATGCATGAATAGTATGCTACTACAGAAAGTGTAACATGTATCGGGTAAGGTAACAAATAGACATGTAACATGATCTCGGATAAATGATCAGGTACAATAACAAGTACAACTAAACATGTATCAGGCAAGGAACAGTAACAGGTAGTAAGCATGTATCCGGCAAGTCATGTTATTTATACAATAGTAGCAATCAGTACCACCTGGTATTACAATCACTCTCTTCCAGTGTCCCATACCACTGGCAGTTCATACTGGAGCCCGAACTCCAGTCGAACCCATCCGGACATGGCCTACGGGTACCATTATCCGAACGAGAGAGTAACCAAATAACAAGTGTTCCCGACGTCACTATTGTGTATACTGTTTTATTATGTTAATTGGAAACCCATGGTCGAGGAGTTCTTATCGGGTAGGTGTATCCCGTGCATACCCGGGATCACGGCCTTAAACGGACCCCTGGCTGCTGAGACCAGGGCCCTCCGCTAAGAGGGGAGCACGAATCAAGTAACGGGAGCTCATGGAGCTAGTGGTAGGTAGCACTACCGTCCCCTGCAGTGGGACTAACAATATGGATCCAGTACATCACCCGATAAGATCTAATCAACCGTCAAGTCTCCCCCATACCCAAGTTATCATTATGATCTGATATGTCAAGTATACAATGTGACAAGAACAAATAACAGTACATGATACGGGTAACATGATAACTGGACCAGAGCTCTGTTGATAGCGTAGAACAATATAACGGGAATCGGAAACAATATATCAGGAACAATATAACGGGAACAATATAACGGGTTCAATAAATGTGGAAGTCTACATATCGCATATCAACAGCTCTCATGTCCAGTAACGGGAGTATCCATATCAGTAACTGGAAACAATCATATAACATGAATACGGTAACATGGAACAATCGTACATGTACTATGAACAGGGATCCATCTGACAATAATAGAGAAAGCATACATGCACGTGCAACAGTGATATGCCGAGAATCTATATAATGATGAGTACAATATATGAGATGACGGTAGTCTGTGAAGTAGTGCATATGAGTAACTGATGTGACGTGTCATAGTATCGATGCAACATCTACAAGTAAGACCAATGGGCAGTGTCTAATATCATGTACAGTAAACTACTGTATCAGTGTAAGGATGATAACAATAATATGACATGCGGTACTTATCCTTGTCCTAGTGGAACATAGTTGTGTAGTCATAATGCATAAGTGGTGTCTAGCATGTATGTCTAGTGACCGTGTAGTGTCATAACGTATCTGTGGATCAGTATGTATATCACGTAACTGTGATACAATACATGTCATAAGAGTGGACAAGCAGATAATGATATAGTGGTCCGATAATTACTTCCTTGTCTTTATTTTATATCAGGACATACCTAACCAGATTCTATGTTATTCCTATTACAGTAACTGTCCAATCATGACCGGTGAGTAATTGATGATTACCGTATTTTATCAAGAACCAGGATATATCAATCAATGTCACTACACATGATAAAATATAAATTATAAAAGAAAAACACTCACAAACTGATCATGAGGAGGTAGCTCTCTTTCCCACGATCGCAACGGATCCAGAATCGTCCCAATCGGAGTCCGGATGCTCCCGATATCGCCCGAATATGAAAAGGAATAAAATGGGGTTAAATATGTAATAAACATATTTCAATGCAAATACTAAAAAGTAGCAGGGGCTTTTATGCAAATTTACCTTTAAATGGTTTTCGGAGCGGGTTTGGCTCATAACGGGTCGGGTCCAGATCCACAACCCGAACCCGTAACTTAAAGTAATGGGTATCAGGTTATTGGGTTTAAAGGGTTAATGGGTTTAATCCTTAACCCATTAGTGGGTTAATGGGTTTGGGATTTACCCAAACCCACTCCAAAGTGATCCCAGCAGCAGCAGCAGCTTGCTGCTGCTGGGCTGTTGCGCGGCCGGCCGGCCGGCCAGCCCAGCTGGCCGGCGGCGGCGGCCGACCTGCCGGCGGCGATCCCCGCCGCCGGCGGTCCCGAGTGTGAGAGAGAGAGAGAGGGTGAGAGAGAGAGAGAGAGGGAAAAGAGAAGAAAGAAGAAGAAGAAGCAGCAGCAGCAGGGGAAGAAGAGAAGAAAGAAAGAAAGAAAAAGAAAAGGAAGAAGAAAAGAAGAAGAAGAAGAAGAAGAAGAAAAGGAAGGAGGGGGGTGCGGCCGCCGGCGGTGGCGACCGGCGGTGCCGGCCTGGTCTGGGCATCAAAAAGAGGTTCAGCCCCTCCTTTTAGGGGCTGTACAGAGAGAGAGGGAGGAAGTGTGGAAGCTTTGAGAGAGATAGAGAGAGAGAGAAGAGAGGAGAGAGAAAGAGAGAGAGGAGAGAGAGGATTTTTGAATTAGAGAGAGAGGGAGATTTATAAGAGGAAAAGAAGAGAGAGAGAAGGCGGTGGAGATGGGTCAAAGGCGGTGGGGGAGTTCTCTGGAAGAAGGAAGAAGAAGAGAAAAGAAAAGAAAATTTTTAAAATTAATGTTTTATTATTATTAAATTGGCTCGATATTCGACTAGCTCCGAACAGTGCCTAAAAATTACTGAAAATAGGAAATATTATCCTGAGACGTAAGATGAAGACGGTTTGAAGAAATGTGATCCGGTTTGCAAATTAAAAATCCCGGAAGCTGTTGCCGATACAGGCGACACCGATTTTGCCCAGATTTCGATAAATTCAGAAAAATCTCCAAAAATACCCAAACGTAGCTTATGAGATTTTAAGACATACGGTGAAAGCCGATTCTCAAATACAACTCCATTTGTGAAGTAAAAATCGAAAAGCAGATTATCGGTATCGGTCGACTCCGACTACGGAGATTTTCCAAAATAATCAAGGAAAATTCCAGAAAAATCCTGAAAAATCTCAAATATTAGGAAATAATTTTTGAAACTGAAATCGGCTCAATCAGACTACCACAGAGGTCAAATCAATTTGAACGTCGTATCGCGTACCGATACGGTAATACGTACACCGGGGATCAGGGTGTTACATTTCTCCCCACCTTACAAAAATTGCGTCCTCGCAATTTCCATTTAGGTGTGAGAATAAGATTTTCAACCTCAAAGCCGAAATGTTACGGGTCCACGATACTTCCGCTGCGCACTCTGCTATCTCTAAGGAACTCGGGATGGAGAAGTAGGGTAGTGAACCAATCCTAACGGATGGGAAGCAAAACGATGCAATGAAAGCGAGAAGAAAAATCGGCTGTTCTGCTGGATAACTAGAAGGAAGTAAGGAATCTAAACGGGTCAAGGAATGAATTGTCAAGGTCATGGTATTCTTGTACTCGTTGCTGGAATCCCCAAATTCAGATACAGATCAGTTAATCTGAATCTGCTTGTACTGTTGGTAAGAGCCCGAGTATTGACCCAGGTGGTTACCCATACCAGGTGTGAACCTAGGCTCTGATACCACTATGTAACGCCCCAATCCCAAGGATACGGGGACGTTATGGCGACGTTCATACGCAAGGCGGAAAACCCCACGTACGTACGCTAAGCCTCAGTACAGTACATACCTTCCATAGAGACATGAGGTCCAGCATAAAAGCAGTACAAGATTACCTGCAGAAATAGGTCAGCGATCATAATAGATATGAAAAATAGGGACAAATAAGATAACAGAAATAAAGCACCAAGATACCTAAGCATAGTCCCGATGAGGAAGCTCCGATGTGACCCCAAGGCACTCTCTGAAACTACGGTGACTCGGATCTCCAATCTGGGCATACAAACCCAGGGTCGTCAGAAAGCGACCTAGTGAGTGGTAAAAATGAAGGAGGCAGTAATATGTACAATAGTACTACAAGTACGATAATAATATATAGTACATGGGTTTGGACAAGTGATACCATATAATAAGGATATATAAACAATAGAAAGAGATAAACATGGAAGCAGTGCAAAGATATAAACAGCTCAACTTTTACTACCATCACTATCTAGCCGGTTATCATTGAGTCATCGTATAATATGATCTAGTGGTGACGATTGTACATGCTAGGGATGATGTGATAGCAGTGAACATGCAGATGGGCATATGTTATCTACCCAGTATACGGTGTGGTGCATAGACAGTAATGATGTATGCAAGGTAGACAAAAAAGAGAATATATGCACATATGCATGAATAGTATGCTACTACAGAAAGTGTAACATGTATCGGGTAAGGTAACAAATAGACATGTAACATGATCTCGGATAAATGATCAGGTACAATAACAAGTACAACTAAACATGTATCAGGCAAGGAACAGTAACAGGTAGTAAGCATGTATCCGGCAAGTCATGTTATTTATACAATAGTAGCAATCAGTACCACCTGGTATTACAATCACTCTCTTCCAGTGTCCCATACCACTGGCAGTTCATACTGGAGCCCGAACTCCAGTCGAACCCATCCGGACATGGCCTACGGGTACCATTATCCGAACGAGAGAGTAACCAAATAACAAGTGTTCCCGACGTCACTATTGTGTATACTGTTTTATTATGTTAATTGGAAACCCATGGTCGAGGAGTTCTTATCGGGTAGGTGTATCCCGTGCATACCCGGGATCACGGCCTTAAACGGACCCCTGGCTGCTGAGACCAGGGCCCTCCGCTAAGAGGGGAGCACGAATCAAGTAACGGGAGCTCATGGAGCTAGTGGTAGGTAGCACTACCGTCCCCTGCAGTGGGACTAACAATATGGATCCAGTACATCACCCGATAAGATCTAATCAACCGTCAAGTCTCCCCATACCCAAGTTATCATTATGATCTGATATGTCAAGTATACAATGTGACAAGAACAAATAACAGTACATGATACGGGTAACATGATAACTGGACCAGAGCTCTGTTGATAGCGTAGAACAATATAACGGGAATCGGAAACAATATATCAGGAACAATATAACGGGAACAATATAACGGGTTCAATAAATGTGGAAGTCTACATATCGCATATCAACAGCTCTCATGTCCAGTAACGGAGTATCCATATCAGTAACTGGAAACAATCATATAACATGAATACGGTAACATGGAACAATCGTACATGTACTATGAACAGGGATCCATCTGACAATAATAGAGAAAGCATACATGCACGTGCAACAGTGATATGCCGAGAATCTATATAATGATGAGTACAATATATGAGATGACGGTAGTCTGTGAAGTAGTGCATATGAGTAACTGATGTGACGTGTCATAGTATCGATGCAACATCTACAAGTAAGACCAATGGGCAGTGTCTAATATCATGTACAGTAAACTACTGTATCAGTGTAAGGATGATAACAATAATATGACATGCGGTACTTATCCTTGTCCTAGTGGAACATAGTTGTGTAGTCATAATGCATAAGTGGTGTCTAGCATGTATGTCTAGTGACCGTGTAGTGTCATAACGTATCTGTGGATCAGTATGTATATCACGTAACTGTGATACAATACATGTCATAAGAGTGGACAAGCAGATAATGATATAGTGGTCCGATAATTACTTCCTTGTCTTTATTTTATATCAGGACATACCTAACCAGATTCTATGTTATTCCTATTACAGTAACTGTCCAATCATGACCGGTGAGTAATTGATGATTACCGTATTTTATCAAGAACCAGGATATATCAATCAATGTCACTACACATGATAAAATATAAATTATAAAAGAAAAACACTCACAAACTGATCATGAGGAGGTAGCTCTCTTTCCCACGATCGCAACGGATCCAGAATCGTCCCAATCGGAGTCCGGATGCTCCCGATATCGCCCGAATATGAAAAGAAATAAAATGGGGTTAAATATGTAATAAACATATTTCAATGCAAATACTAAAAAGTAGCAGGGGCTTTTATGCAAATTACCTTTAAATGGTTTTCGGAGCGGGTTTGGCTCATAACGGGTCGGGTCCAGATCCACAACCCGAACCCGTAACTTAAAGTAATGGGTATCGGGTTATTGGGTTTAAAGGGTTAATGGGTTTAATCCTTAACCCATTAGTGGGTTAATGGGTTTGGGATTTACCCAAACCCACTCCAAAGTGATCCCAGCAGCAGCAGCAGCTTGCTGCTGCTGGGCTGTTGCGCGACCGACCGGCCGGCCAGCCCAGCTGGCCGGCGGCGGCGGCCGACCTGCCGGCGGCGATCCCCGCCGCCGGCGGTCCCGAGTGTGAGAGAGAGAGAGGGAGAGAGAGAGAGAGAGAGGAAAAAGAGAAGAAAGAAGAAGAAGAAGCAGCAGCAGCAGGGGAAGAAGAGAGAAAGAAAGAAAGAAAAAGAAAAGGAAGAAGAAAAAGAAGAAGAAGAAGAAAAGGAAGGAGGGGGGGTGCGGCCGCCGGCGGTGGCGACCGGCGGTGCCCGGCCTGGTCTGGGCATCAAAAGAGGTTCAGCCCCTCCTTTTAGGGGCTGTACAGAGAGAGAGGGAGGAAGTGTGGAAGCTTTGAGAGAGATAGAGAGAGAGAGAAGAGAGGAGAGAGAAAGAGAGTGAGGAGAGAGAGGATTTTTGAATTAGAGAGAGAGGGAGATTTATAAGAGGAAAAGAAGAGAGAGAGAAGGCGGTGGAGATGGGTCAAAGGCGGTGGGGGAGTTCTCTGGAAGAAGGAAGAAGAAGAGAAAAGAAAAGAAAATTTTTAAAATTAATGTTTTATTATTATTAAATTGGCTCGATATTCGACTAGCTCCGAACAGTGCCTAAAAATTACTGAAAATAGGAAATATTATCCTGAGACGTAAGATGAAGACGGTTTGAAGAAATGTGATCCGGTTTGCAAATTAAAAATCCCGGAAGCTGTTGCCGATACAGGCGACACCGATTTTGCCCAGATTTCGATAAATTCAGAAAAATCTCCAAAAATACCCAAACGTAGCTTATGAGATTTTAAGACATACGGTGAAAGCCGATTCTCAAATACAACTCCATTTGTGAAGTAAAAATCGAAAAGAAGATTATCGGTATCGGTCGACTCCGACTACGGAGATTTTCCAAAATAATCAAGGAAAATTCCAGAAAAATCCTGAAAAATCTCAAATATTAGGAAATAATTTTTGAAACTGAAATCGGCTCAATCAGACTACCACAGAGGTCAAATCAATTTTGAACGTCGTATCGCGTACCGATACGGTAATACGTACACCGGGGATCAGGGTGTTACACTGATACTTGCCATGCTATATATGACATGTGATATCTGACCCCGGTACTTGTCTTGCTACACTTATCACTTTATATTAGACACTGATTCTTGATATGTCATACTTGACACCTGCTCTTGACACACGGTATATGATATGCTTTCATGTGGTACAAATACCTGGACCTGACATCATGACTCCTGACCGGACACTACCATACCTGATACCTGTGGCATATTCATGGCTACCACTTTTACGGGGACTTGATTATTATTTTATTACCATATATTTGGTACTCCTGAACTCCTGTACTCCTGTATACTTGACCCCCTGAAATAGGGGAGGCTCCTGACATTACTCCTGATATTATACTCCTGTTGATCCCCGTAATAGGATAACCATGAATATGGGTTTACTATGAATACTCTGTGGACATTATCAGTGGATAAATTATAATAATTGGACAACTTACACCTGGTTTGGGGGAAACTGATGGGCCCTGATTAATCATGTTTATGGTGGTCTTATCGAGCCGCGCGTGGCCACATACTTGGATTCGACCTGGAGGCCACCAGGCGTTTCCGTGGGGTGTACTGGCACCCCTACTCCCTTGCCTGCCGTTTGTACCATAAGCCCCTAGGCCTATTCCTGTGGGAGCGGTGACAACCTATTCCTGTTCGGGCGTACAATAAGTCCCGGTACCTAGCGGTACGTTTCGGCTCAGCACCGGATACTCCTTGACCGTTGTCCCGGGCATGCACGGGACCCATCCGAAACATGGTTCATCGATCTTCATCAGTTTCCAATAACTTACTCTCCGGTCTGTATGTTGAGGTATGTGGGATGGGACACATACCGATTTATACAAATCAGATGAGTCTTAATAATTAATAATAACCTGCTCCTGATATTTGACCAGCTTTACTCTTGACCTACACTGCTCACCACTTATACTTGTACTTCCATATTGTTTCATTATTATACTGATGTGAAGGAAAAGTCAGATTATATAAACTCAGATTACGGTGACGTGATGTACAGGGTATATATATGAGGGTTTCCCTGTTTGGATTATTCCTTCGACGTACTAACCTCACAGATCGGTAATATGGGCTTATATAACTGATTTTCTTGTTGTTACTTTACTTACTGCCTTATTTCATGTCCATACTTGTTTATCGCGTGTTTAGTGTATTTATCACTTGTTTTCCATGTATGTCGTATGATTATGTTACTATACTCTCTACACCGTATTTCATGCATGCTTTCCGATTCAGATTTACTGATATACATGTATTTACTTGATCTCGGATTTACTGTCATTTTCCTTTTAATACTTGTCATTTCTTGTATCTGCATGCCTGGACACATCACTTGATCATGTACACGTGTGCCTGTTATGCACGCCATCTGGCTTCATTCTTTGTACTCGCTGGGGTTGCTAACAACCCTGGATTCTCATGTCCAGATCCTGGAGTCTGGACCATAGCCTTATTGTACCTGATCAGAGTAGCGCAGCGGGAGCGTGGATTAGTTGGTGCCTACCTGGACCCTCTTCCTTCCCGCCTCTTCTTGATTGGCTCGCGAGATTTTCATCTTGCCACTCGTGAGTACTTTCCCGTATTTCATATTGTGCATCCTGCTCTTGTGTTCCATAGTGATCATATATTCTTCAGATATTATATCATGCATTGTGATAACTGTGTACTGGTGTTATTATTGCTGGATTGTATATTACCACTATGCTTCCGTACTCTGACCCCTGCCTGTATTGATGCTTAGCGTATATACGTTAGGGTATTTCCGACCTTCGTATATATGTCGCAGTAACGTCTCCGTACCCTCCGGATCGGGGCGTTACAGGGTGGTATCAGAGCCTAGGCTCTCACATCCTCGGTACAATGCATGAGTCGTGGTTATACAATCCAACTGCAAGTACAAAGTTATCCATTCCCTCTTGATCGTCCTTCCCTTAATTCTTGGAATCTCTTCCATCCTTTTTCCATTTCCAATTCCTATCGTCCTTATACCAACTCAAGATATGGATAGACTGGTAGGGTAAAAGCAAGACAGATGTGATTCGCTATCATTATGTTCTGGTATTCTTTGATTCTGGTGCATCACCTGGTCTTATATTGGATGGTTCCTCGGCCTCGCATCCTATTCTAGAGTATGTGGATACATCACGGGGAAATCAGCACAGCAAGTGGGATAGTCATCACTTATATAATCAGACAGACCGTATCATTACATGAGGAACATCGGTATGGAACAGTATTTCAGATTTAGGGCTTCTGCCAGACAGAGTCATGGAGACAGCATTCGGGACTCGTTTCGATTATTGTGATTCTTGATCGTGTTCTCAGTTTTTATGGATTTGATGGACTACGGACCCCGCTAGCCTCGCCAAGCGAGGGTTGTGTTCTAGTCACCCGTGGACCTAACCAGGTGTGGACTTCGCTGCACCCTGGTGCTTAGCATTTAGCGTTGTGTTACGCGCTGGCTTCGCTGCGTGAGCTCCACCATGTGCGAGCCTCGCAGAGCGTTAGCTCCGCTGCACCCTAATGCTTAACGCCTGAGATGTGTTACGCGATGGTCTCACCTAGGCTTAGTTCCGTCCGTGGCTAGTCCCTTCAGTGCTTTGCACTCTAGCTGTTCCTCGGACTTCTTCTGCCTTGCATGTTTTCATGGATCCGATGTACAGGGTTTTCTCGCTGTATCTGAGCTATTGTCATATCTATATGAATGATCCATTCGGCCAACCTTGCAGAGATTGAGTATTCTTTAATGTTTCATGTGCAGTCGGGTTGTCATTCAGAAGTCAGTATTCGGAATTCTTTATGGTTATTCTATATTCTCGGTTATGCCTTTCAGAGATTGCAATGCCCAGTATTCAGGAATTCTTAATTATTGGTCTTCTTGATTCATGCTCAGTATTATTGGGGTTTTCTCTATCTTCGGCATTCTGGAGGAATAGTGTGTATGCAGTATCGGAAGTTCTACCATGGATTCTTTGTCAAGGACAGCTTCATGTCATGCGGGACTTTATATTATATTACGGATTTCTATGGATTTCCAGAGATTCTATATTATGGATTTCAGCACTATGGATTTTTATGGGTTATTAGCTTTGCTTCGCAGTCCGAAAGAGCAGACGTCAGGTCAGTATTATTATGACACCGTCAGAGGAGATATATATGGCAGTAGTGCAGAGATGTCTCAGTCTTGGGTTTATCATTCAGCCAAATTGTGGGAATTATCCTCAGTTACTCATATCTTGATTGGTATAAATCTTCATTCCTTTTCCTTTCTGTGTTCATCCTCCCCTTATCGAAATTTCGAGGACGAAATTTTTGTAAGGTGGATGGAATGTAACACCCCGTTCCTGGAATACGTACGTAGATACGTATTCTGATTTTTCTAGCATATTTCTTTGATTTATCTTGTAATTGTTTTTGTTTTATGATTATTAGTGTGATCGTTTTGTGTTGGATTTGGATTCGTGGACTCGGAGTCAGCCCTAGTCTGAACCGAGGGCCCGAACCTAGTGCTTCGCTTGATTTGGCCTTTCTGCTAGTCCGATTTGACCGATTTCAGTTTCAGAGACCGTTTTCTAATATTTTAAATTTTTCATGATTTTCTAGAATTTTCTGAAATTTTTCTGCAAAATCTTCAAAACGGTGTCGGTCGGTATCGCTGACTGATTCTCGGATTTTTAGTTTTCAAATGGAGTTGAATTTTCAAAAATGGATTTCACGTTACATCTTAGAATATCATTTTCTATTTAAATTCATTTTTCGAGATTTTTCAGAATTTATCGAAAATCCACCGGTTTTGGTGTCGACCGGTACCGCCGGAAGATTCCAAGATTTTTAATTTAAAATCTACATTGAATTTCTCGAATCCAATTTCATCGAGCATCTTAAAATATTATTTTCTATTTTTGAGAATTTTTCGGAACGATTCTGAAACAGTCGAATTTTTACCCTATTTTAATAATATTATTTTTTTTCTTTCTCTTCTCCATTTCTTTTCCCTTTCCCCTTACCAAGTCAACCTGACACATCACACCCACTCCCCCCAATCACATCAGCCCCATATCCCATCACATCAATCCCTTTTTTTAAAATACCAATCTCTTTCCTAATTTTTTTTTCAACAAAATTCTTTTTTCTTTTTTCTTTTCTTTTTTCTTTTCTCCCTTCTTCTTCTCCCTGGCGCCCACGACCGCCGACTCCCTTCCCCCCCTCCGGCGCCCGTGGCGGGGGCTGACCGCCGCCGGCGCGACGCCGGCGGCCTGGGCGCGGCCAGGGGGCCAGGAGGCCCCCTGTGCGCGGCTTGGAGGGGGCAGCAGCCCCCTCCCTTCTTCCTTTTGGGGTGGCCGGAGCCACCCCAGGGCCTGCGCCGGCCATGGCGGCCGGCGCCGCCTCTGGTTCCATCCCCTGGCCGCGCAAGCGCGGCCAGGTCGGGGAGGCCACGGCCTGGCTGAGCCAGGCCGCGCGCTCAGAGGGGGCAGCAGCCCCTCTGCCCCCTTCCTCCTCTCTCCCCTTGGGTGGCCGGCGGGGTCACCCCTGGCCGGCGGCCCTCCGGTGGCCGCCGGCGCCGCCTCTGCAGGGCCGCGGCCAGGCCACCCTGGCCTGGCCGTGGGCTATTGGGGGAGGGGGCAGCAGCCCCCTCCTGCTCCATCTCTCTCTCCCTCCTGTACCCTCTCTCTCTCTCTCTCCTCTTTCTCTCTCTTTCCTTCTCTCTCTCTCTCTTCCTCTCTCTCCTCTCTCTACAATTCCTCTCCCTCTCTCTCCTCAGTTTCTCTCTAACTCCTCCCTAGACCCTCTCTAAAACCTACACTTTCTCTCTCTAAAAATTCTAACTCTCTCTAGGCTTTCTCCCTCTAGATTCTCTCTCTAGAAATCACTCTCTCTCTAGGTTTTCTCTCTCTAGATTCCCCTCTCTCTAGATTTTCTCTCTCTAGAAATCTCTCTTTCTCTCTCTAGAAATCTCTCTCTAGACTTTCTCTCTCTAAACCACTCTTTCTCTCTCCTCTTTCTCTCTCTAAAAACAATAAATAATATATTTTAATATATGGATTGGTCTTGTGCTCGAATTTCTGGTGTTTCGGGATTTCTCGCGGTTTTTCGGTATTGAGGCGAGTACAGTTATTTTTAGCATGCATTTATTTTATCATTATGCGAGTATATTCTTGTGTTGTTATATACCATGCTATATGTGATATGTGATACCGGATACCAGTACTTGCCATGTTATAGATGATACTGATACTTACCATGCTATATTTGACATATGATGCCGATACCAGTACTTATCATGCTGTATTTGACATATGGTACCTGACACCGGTATTTGCCTTGCCATATTTGATACATGATATATGATACCGGCACTTGCCATGCTGTAGTTGATGCATGATATATAACACTGATACTTGCCATGCTATATGTGACACCTGATACTGATACTTGCCATGCTATATATGACGTGATATCTGACCCCGGTACTTGTCTTGCTACACTTATCACTTTATATTAGACACTGATTCTTGATATGTCATACTTGACACCTGCTCTTGACACACGGTATATGATATGCTTTCATGTGGTACAAATACCTGGACCTGACATCATGACTCCTGACCGGACACTACCATACCTGATACCTGTGGCATATTCATGGCTACCACTTTTACGGGGACTTGATTATTATTTTATTACCATATATTTGGTACTCCTGAACTCCTGTACTCCTGTATACTTGACCCCCTGAAATAGGGGAGGCTCCTGACATTACTCCTGATATTATACTCCTGTTGATCCCCGTAATAGGATAACCATGAATATGGGTTTACTATGAATACTCTGTGGACATTATCACTGGATAAATTATAATAATTGGACAACTTACACCTGGTTTGGGGGAAACTGATGGGCCCTGATTAATCATGTTTATGGTGGTCTTATCGAGCCGCGCGTGGCCACATACTTGGATTCGACCTGGAGGCCACCAGGCGTTTCCGTGGGGTGTACTGGCACCCCTACTCCCTTGCCTGCCGGTTGTACCATAAGCCCCTAGGCCTATTCCTGTGGGAGCGGTGACAACCTATTCCTGTTCGGGCGTACAATAAGTCCCGGTACCTAGCGGTACGTTCCGGCTCAGCACCGGATACTCCTTGACCGTTGTCCCGGGCATGCACGGGACCCATCCGAAACATGGTTCATCGATCTTCATCAGTTTCCAATAACTTACTCTCCGGTCTGTATGTTGAGGTATGTGGGATGGGACACATACCGATTTATACAAATCAGATGAGTCTTAATAATTAATAATAACCTGCTCCTGATATTTGACCAGCTTTACTCTTGACCTACACTGCTCACCACTTATACTTGTACTTCCATATTGTTTCATTATTATACTGATGTGAAGGAAAAGTCAGATTATATAAACTCAGATTACGGTGACGTGATGTACAGGGTATATATATGAGGGTTTCCTTGTTTGGATTATTCCTTCGACGTACTAACCTCACAGATCGGTAATATGGGCTTATATAACTGATTTTCTTGTTGTTACTTTACTTACTGCCTTATTTCATGTCCATACTTGTTTATCGCGTGTTTAGTGTATTTATCACTTGTTTTCCATGTATGTCGCATGATTATGTTACTATACTCTCTACACCGTATTTCATGCATGCTTTCCGATTCAGATTTACTGATATACATGTATTTACTTGATCTCGGATTTACTGTCATTTTCCTTTTAATACTTGTCATTTCTTGTATCTGCATGCCTGGACACATCACTTGATCATGTATACGTGTGCCTGTTATGCACGCCATCTGGCTTCATTCTTTGTACTCGCTGGGGTTGCTAACAACCCTGGATTCTCATGTCCAGATCCTGGAGTCTGGACCATAGCCTTATTGTACCTGATCAGAGTAGCGCAGCGGGAGCGTGGATTAGTTGGTGCCTACCTGGACCCTCTTCCTTCCCGCCTCTTCTTGATTGGCTCGCGAGATTTTCATCTTGCCACTCGTGAGTACTTTCCCATATTTCATATTGTGCATCCTGCTTTTGTGTTCCATAGTGATCATATATTCTTCAGATATTATATCATGCATTGTGATAACTGTGTACTGGTGTTATTATTGCTGGATTGTATATTACCACTATGCTTCCGTACTCTGACCCCTGCCTGTATTGATGCTTAGCGTATATACGTTAGGGTATTTCCGACCTTCGTATATACGTCGCAGTAACGTCTCCGTACCCTCCGGATCGGGGCGTTACAGGTGAGTTGCCTCTCACACCAAAGCTTGATCATTTTCCTCAGAACATTGAAGTGGAGAAAGGTTGTCTTCTCCTTCTTGTGTGTTTTTTTCCAGAATCCATGTGGTCGGACGTTGCCGCCTTGCTCTTGAAGGGCTTTTTGGGGACCGCCGCGGTGAGCAGTGCTGGTCTGGCTGCCTTGAAGGCATGTGAGTTGTTGTCAAGGCTTATGCCCGCCTACTCAGGAGCCATGGTGGCTGACTACTTTCGGGAGATTTTTTGCAATGAACAAATTTTTGTTGCTGTTGTATCGGGGGTCTGACCACAGTGGCGTAATGAGTTTCAGGGTCTCATGTATCTCTTTTTCAAAAACACAGGAATACAAAAAATTTCATGTATTCCATTTGTCAGTTGTAACGACATAGGGGCTGTTTGGTTGCAAGGAAGTGGGCGGAAGTAAGGAAATAGGGAAGTATAATTGCTCATTTCCCTATTTATTCAAACATCGGAAAAGGAAAATAAGAAAACCTCTTTTCCTTTTATCTTTTCTTTTTTACACAACCATTTCCTCACTTCCAGAGTGCTACAGTTAATTTTGTGGTCATGTAAATCACATTTGTAATAAATTGTAGCACAAAACATTTAATTTTTTGACCATGTAAATCTCACTTGCATTCTAATTACAGTCTATTTTTTATTTTTCTTAATTAATTTTTATTTTAATATTATTTTATGGTCAACTTTGTGGTCAACTTTTCCACTTCCACTTTAACATTACCATCCAAACACCGAAAAAGACAAAATATTTTTCAAACCACACTTTCCAACAACATCCAAACACCGGAAAACTTACTAACCAATTCTCAAGTTCCAAAGGGAATTATTACTACTTCCTCAATTCCTCACTTTCTCACTTAACCCTTAACCAAACAGCTCTTAATGAAACTTAATGAAATGTAATTATATGGATTTCATAATAGAAATGATTGAGTCATGCTTAGATCTTATCTGGTTTGTATTGTGGAATGATCATAATCTTCGGAGGCCTGATTTTCAGGTGCAAGAATATGATGCATCTGTGTTACGTCTCTGGATGATGTCTCCATCTCTTAACGTACAGACGTTGATCTCCAAGTACAGTGAAGTTAGGACTTCAGTCACGGAGATGGACTGAGTTATTTGGTGTTGACCTCCAAGTGAAGTGAAAACTTCAGTCGCGGAGATGGATTGAGATGCTTGGTGCTAACCTCCAAGTGAAGTGAGAACTTCAGTCATGAAAATGAATGTTTGGATGGCTACCCAACTGGGGGGCAAGCCGAAGGGAGCCCGAAGGCTGATGTTGATGCAATTGTTTTCGAATGGGGGCTTTCCTCCTTGGAACACATGAATATAAGATTTTAAGTGAGGGGAGCGCTCAGCCACGGAGTTGGACTTGGGGATGAGCTTTTTGGGGGTAGTTGCCCAATTCAAAATGAATCTTAGGAACTCAGAAATAAGTGTTTGTATTATGATTCTCGAGTGGGGCCTTCCCTCCTCGGAACATAGACAAACTGGCAGTAGCCCAATTGGGGATGAACCTTCTGGACGGTAGTTACCTGATTGGGTGTGAGCCATGGCAGTTGCCCGTTAGGATGAACCTTTCGAACAGTAGTTGCCCGCCGAGGATAAGCCACAAGGATAGCAGTTGCCTGATTGGGGATGAGCCTTTCGGAGGCAGTTGTCTAATCAGAGTGAGCCTGAGATCACCCAGAAGCGGATGCCTGTGTAATCATTCTCAAGTGGCTCTTCTCTCCCCAGAACACACAGATTTGAGGTTTCAGAGTGAAGGGAGTCTTCAGCCACAGAGTTGAGACTGGCAGTGGCCTGATTAGGGATGAGTCAGAGTGATTTCAAAGATGAATATTTATGTTGTCGTCCTCGAGTGGAGGGCTCCCCCCCCGGTAAACACAAATAGAAGTCTCTGGGAACATGTTCTCGTGAGTTGGTCGCATGGGGTTGGTGAGCAGATTAACAGATCATGTGGAGGACATAGAGAACCGGAAGCCGAACATTGAAATTGTTGGATCTCGAGTGGGGGGATCTCTTCTCGGATGTACAATCATGAATCTAGAGAAAAGAGCTCGTAGGCAAGCGAGGGGGGGCCGATGAGCAAATTCCGCGGATCTTGAGAAGGATGTAAGGAAGCCATTAAGAATTGAAATGTATTTTAATAAATGATTTTAATAAAATACATAAAAAAATGAATGAGATACAAGGAGCTTTTATTCGTTAGAGAAACTTTCCTGCTCTTATTTGTCAGGTTAGTATTAGTCAACCACTCTGTACTGAGTGATCATGCATTGTAGTTGATTCGGAAATGGGGTCTCCCAGTCTTTCTATCTCGAAGAAGATTCCCGGTTTGAGGATGTACTCTTGAAGATAGCCCTGCTGGACATATATTCAAGATACTTACAGAGGGACTGGTATTGAGAAGTCTAGTGTCCCTTACTGTCATGAAAGGAGCAATAGTCTTTCGCTCTGGGACGAGCAGAGTCGTGTTGCTTTGCTTCCGTACGTTTCATCCAGGGTTGGCCATTGATGGCTTCGAAAACATCCTGGATCGGGAGTTTCAGCGGGGTGAAGTTGTCATCCACCCAGTAGGCTCGGAGTGGGCTTTGCTGGGGTGCAGGAATGGTCAATTCTTGAAAGCGCCCTATCTAGGACCCTGGTTGTCAACGGAAGGGTCTCCGTGTTGTTGCTTGGATTTTGCTCTGTCTTCGTCGTGGTTGACAGATGAGTTAGAGAAGCTTTTCATTGCTTTCTCCAACTGGATGTATGGTTGGACTTGGTATAGGACCTTGCTCCAATGGGTGATGTTGTCCTTCACCAGATGCTTGTACAGCGGGTGGTGACCCATAGTCCGCTGATGAATGCAAGAGAGGATACGTCTTTACTGTAATTGTGTACTTTACCTAGCTGATTTTAAAGTAGTAAATGTATGTCTTGAGACTATCAGAGGGTCTCATCTTAACGGAGAGAAGGTGATAGTTGTTATGCTTGAACTCCTGGCGGGAGGAGTATTGAGCCAGGAACAACTTGGAGAGATCCTCAAAGCTGTGGATTGAGCATGACAGAAGGGAGTGGAACCAATCGGAGGCGAAGAATCAACACAAGAGGAGTCATTTCTGACATGGATCACTATCTTGTCCTGACACTGGTGGAGGTGTTGTACACTCCAACCGGAGTGGCAATAAAAAGTCAGAATCATGAATTTCTTGGGAAATTCATTTTCTAATATGCCCTCGGAGAAAGGGGAGTTGGATGCATCGGTGGTAATAGCTCTTGTTGACACTTCTAAAAGATAAAACCCCAAGTAGCTCTCAGGATGGTATATCCAATGTCTAACCCTATTGACACTTTCAAAAGACAAGTTGTAGACAGTCGAACAGAATGTTCAAGCTCAGTCAATATGGCTAACTTAGCTAAATTGACTAGCTCCACCCCCCTGCATGGAGCTTTAGCCCCGCAGTGGGCTAGCTCCGCTTGGAGGTTTAGCCCTGCGATGGGCTAACTCCGCATAAGAGTTTCAACTATAGGTCATTTTTGACCGTCTCAAATCTCCAAGAGAGATTAGTGGGCTAACTCCACTACTTTAATGGGGTTAATGCCACTTAAAGTGGGCAGTTACACCACATTATCTCCCTATTAAGTTGAGATAGTTCAGAGGGTCGTGACCTTCTTAAAAAAGCCAGAACGACTGTAGTAAGCTCATGTAGAGCCTACGTAGCTTCGCATGAAGTTTTCTAGGCTTGCGCAGAACCTGCTTAGCCTCGTATGCGAGACTATCAAGATTGATTTCAGTCTTTTGCTCATTTCTAGGGGCGGTTACACCCCTATAGGGCCTATAAATGCTCATTCTGAGACGAAGCAAGGTGCTGATTATTTTGGGAAGAGAGGACTCTTGGTTGAAATTTTGAGAGACAATATTCATCTCAAGAGAACTTTTCTCTAGCTTTCAAGAATTCAGAGATTTATCTCTCTAATCCTTTAAGGATAAACTCAGGGTGCTAATATCTAATCTTTCACTCTTAAGGAATTTTCGGAACTATGCGAGAAGAATTCCCAGGCAGTAGATCTCAAGTCTTGATTGCTCGTGTGATCAAAGGGATAAAGTGATTGCGCGCTGACGAGACTCCTATCGACACACTTTCCCAGAATCTCAAAAGGAGAATATTTGTAATTTTATCTTTATTACTTGTAATTTCTCTTTAAATTCTGTAAGCTTTCCCCTTAAAATTTTCAATAAAAAAACAGCTATGAGTCTGCCATGATGTTCCATTCTTGCTGCTTCGACTCGCTTATGTACAAGCTTGACAAGATCTTAGACACGGACGAACTGCTCGGTCTTCCTCCGAGTATGATCATGTTGATCCCTCGTGCGAGGTTGTGACGAACTCGATCCGTCGTCAGATTATTCTGAAGAAGCTAGGGAGTCTGACCAGCGTCGCCTCCGGCTTTGAGAATGCTCGCCTCTTTGGGCCTCAGTAGCAGTGGGCCTTTCTGGTGATGGAGGCGGCCCTTGAGTGTTTTGGAGAGTTGTGAACTGGGCGAGGAGTTGGTCGTTTAGACGCTCCATCTCCTCTCGTTCACGGGCCATGTTTTCTCGATCATGTGTCGCTTGCTCTCGCTGGCGGTCGAAGAGGGTTTGATGCTTCGCCATCTCCTCTCTCATGTCAACGAACATTTGGAGGAGTTGGGCTTCATATGTTGATTGTGGGTGGATATCTCAGGCTGCCCCTGTGAATGTGCAGAGACAGTGTCTTCCATGATGGGACTGAGGTTAAGGCTACTCGGGGGCATGATGCCCTCAGCAGTGGCAATGAATTTGCCTTGAGAGTGGTCTCATTACCGGTGATTGGCTGCCTTTCCTGGGTCATAACTCGTTGGAGAGGCTTTTTTGAGGATGGATTTGGTAGGGAAGAGATTTAAGTGTTGGGACTTCAGCTCTCAACGAAAGCACCAGTTTGTGGTGGAGATTTTCCAGCGCGAGCGATCGGACGGTCAACTATCACCACAATCGAGGGTAAAGTCGAGTGAGGATTACGAATGTGAAAGAAAATAATACACAACAGAAAGAGAAACATGATTGTTTTTTATTGATTTGAAAAGGGGAAAAATTATAAAAAATTTGAAGAAAATTACAAAAAATTAAATAAAATTACAAGTGATTAAAAAAACAAATAAACAAACAAAGATAAAAATACAATTGTGGACGGTGAAGCGATGGTGATTAATAGGATCCATGGGCCTAAATGTTGCTTGGGCGATGGACCTCCCAAACTCCTTCAAATCACCAAAGAAGAACCTGTATGGGTGCTGATTATCCCTCGCCCCTTCAACTTTCTCTCTCCATCATCTTGGGCCTCCACCAAAAGCCATAGCCTCCTCTCAAACCCAAGAAGAAGATCACAAGTAAACAAATTGCAGCAGCAACTAGACCAGAGATCCTCCATTTCCCTTTAGCCCTTGCAGCTCTTGAGAGAGAGAAGAACGAGAAGAAGTAGAATAAATAGTCTCTTTCTGCTTTTATTTTCTTGTTAAATGAAGAAATAATAGTCCAAAAGGATGTGTCGATCTCCTTCTCATATGGGACCCACACATTGTCAGTATACGGGTACGGCCCGTCATGATCTGTGATGGTTGGGGGGTGTGATTGTGAGAACGAGGGTGAACTGAAAGGGATTTGTACTATTATTATTATTATTATTATTATTGTTGATGTTGTTATTGTTATTATTATTATCAATCAATAATAATAGATGCTTTTATTCTTTTTCTTGGAAAGAAACAGATGGACATAAATATTAAATGAGCCAATGGGAGATTTGGGTCACAGACCCTCAAGGGACAGCTAAGACTCGAGAGCGGAGAGAGGAAGAGGGTGTCTTAACTCTTGAATGGACCTCATCAAATTCTCATCACAATTTTAGAGTTTTGATTCACTGATTTAACTATATTCTCATTTCTCGAGTCTAAACGGCGCGGGGTCCATTGACAAGAAAGTCAAGACAACCGTTGAGAAAGGACATTCCACATAGCAACTCAAAAGATTACCTTCAGTCACTGATCATACACCCTAACAATCTTCAATGAATCAGAAAACGCTAACTAGACCATCAGCATAGAAAATTGTTATCATACGCTGTCAACGCTGTCAAGATTATCCTCACGTTACTGACGAGGGCCATCGCTGCCACAAAAGTTCGGTAAACAAGCCGGGGATAAATCAAACAAGCATTACGCGATCATCAATCTGTGATTTATTTCTCATCATCAATCTGATAGTAATTACAGCAAGTGTGCACTTTCAAATCGTATCACTGCGTGTTAATGGCGAGTAGAAAAACACATTCAGTGAACCCACAAATAAAACATCAGGCATGCTGGAAAAGAGAACTCATTCATCGTCAATGAGTTCACGATCTCAGATTCTCCGGGTCTGGTAGTGAGAGACATCGATTGACAGTCCAGAGGACACAGTAGCTTATAATCTCATCTCAAGACAAACAAGAGTGTACATTACTCCAAAAATTACTTTAATAAACAACTTGAAAACTTAGAATGTAACATCAGCATATCATCAGGCACTGATCACATTATCTGTTACACCCTCACAATTCTCAATGTAAATGCTAACCAGACCAATAGCATAGAAATAGTTATCGATCTCTACCAATATCATCGTCATGTTGCTAATAAAGCAGAGGTTAAATCAAACAAGAATCAGGCAATTATTAGCCTGCAATTCATTTTCATCAACGTTCATGCAGCGTAGAAACAATTATCAAAATTAACACAACAGATAGATTGGACAAGTCAGATCCATGCACAAGCACAACCATCCAATTACAACAAGTCTCATAACAAAATAATAAGTAGAACAGTAACACGAGTTCAGAATAAAACAATAGAGGAACTATTAAAGTCATTGCTCCCATGCCGACACAAAAACTAAATCAAAATAGCAACAAGTGAATCCAAAACCAAGATCCAAAACTAGATTTTAACTTCTCAGAGTATCTCGCAAAATCAAATTCCCTTGCACTCTTGCGTCTGTCTCCAAATATCTAAATTCTGACACCCTTGCTTAGACTGACCATACGGCCTGAAGAATCCATCTGTGCGCCTCTACCGGATGAACCACTCTGGTATGGAGTCCTCCCAGAACTAGCATATGCATCTTGATACCTAGTGCTCGGATACCCACTGGTGTACCCTCCCCCTCTTGATCCCTGCGCTCCGCGGTTACCAGCGTACCCTCCTGTGCCTCCCATCCTCGTGCTCCCACCACCATACCGGCCGCCACCCTGCCTCCCCTGTGAAGATGCGACAAAGTTCTCCTGCCACTTACCAGCTGCTCCTGTTCCTGCATAATCCTGACCCTCTCCTCTTCTCCTTGGGGGCAACCCATCAAGCCCTCCGCCAGTCCTCGCCTCTGCTGCCCTCTCATTGCTTTCAGCGAGAATGTTAAGCTTGTCCGCCATCTGGAACAAGAGACCTTGAAGCCTAGTATGCTCCACATTATGGAACACAATGCACCTTGTTGGCTGGTCCCAACTCGCATGTAGCTCCTCAGTGATCATCATCTTGCTCACCATGCTGCGGACTTGGCCTTCTGAGAGGTCAAACATTGCAGTGAGTTGGTCCACGCTGAGGGATTCATAGCAAGAGGAGTATGTGAAGAGGTAGGTCCGGAGGGCCTCCTCCTTGATCTTGGACTCGAGCATTGACAGCACAGAATCTCTGTTACGAAGGAGCTTCCATGTGTCAAGAGACTTGAGGACGGCAAAGGCCTTCTGGTAGTCGCCCTTACAGAGAGCACGAGTCGCTGACATTACATGGTCACGAACATTCTCAGGAGGGCCAACAAAGGTCTGGCGTTCACTCACCTCAAGCAGTCGGCGGAAGGTCTTGCTGATGATCCTGCGCTTGGCATCATGGGCATTGGATGCCATGTTTGGAACTTCGAGAAGCATGGCAGAGATGAGATGGGTGGCTTCCAGGAGCTCGAGGTTTATGTGCATATGATAAGGCATTTGTCTTCTCCTCTCTAGTTTTTCCTGTGAGATAAGAAGGAACAAGTTGAGAACCACCACCAAGCATGTAAACCATATATATTCAAGGCAAAGTTAAGGATAAGATGAATGTGTCGTCTACAGTCAATAACTAGGGGCAAAACCGAGCACATAGCACAAGTTGATAAAACATCAGAGTGCAAAGTTACAGGTAAACCGAGAGGAGAGTCCAATAAAAGGAAAGGAAGGAAGAAAGAAACAATAAAAGAAAAAATTATGGAAAAAACTGCAATCACTAAATTTGCATTAAGTACAAGTGCACTCAGGTGTTCAAGCACAAGCATAGATGCAGAGTCCTCTTACAGATCAATTTGTGGCACTTTAAGAGTGTATAGACCATTGCTATTGAGATTCCAGTGTGGTTTATCATTTCCAGGCTGAGGCTAAAATAGAATGATTTTTCAAAAAAAAAAAACTTGAGGAGCTTGAAATACCTGGTCCTCGAAAATATCAATTTAAGCACATATCAATTTAAGCTCAAACAGTTGTTGTTTGGCTATACTCATCTCCTACGTCAGTCTTGGTTAGTACTACAGACAGAAAGTGTAGTTATATTTGACTTTCTATGCAAATCTTATTTATATATAACTATGGATGAATGTTCATTACAAATACTAAGTATTGTTCTTGAATAGCATTCTTCCGTGCTCTCTAACTGCAGGGAATGGTGCCAGCATTTTGTACTAATTGTAGTGAGATGATCATGAAATAGCAGAAGTTAGTTTCTCCTCAAGGATCTGCTGAAGTTGATGTATGGTAACTGAAGCACTTGACCGCAGATGTTCTCTCTTGAACTGCCTTCAGCAGCAGCTATAAAGAAGGGAAAAGGATTTTCGAGCTTCAAGAGCAGCAGGCTGAGTTGGCTTTAAAGGCCCATAACTTCCACACATACCTGGATTCAGGTGAACTAATCTGATGTCTTTAGCTTGTTACTAATGAATTCCAAATTCTTTTGAATGAATTCATTCTAAATTCTTTTGATTGCTTTTCTTTAGGTTCATACCAACGAAAAATAAGCTGAGAAGATATTTTGTCAGTATCAATACTATGCTAAAAGGTTTGATTCACAAGGAGCGTGCAATTAAATATGGTGAATGTGATTATGAAGACTTATTAGGCCTGATGCTAAGCTCCAATCAATATGCTCAGACAACAAAGAATGCAAATATGTAAAGGCATCACCATAGATGAGGTGATTGAGAAGTGTAAGCTAATTTTCCTTCGCTGGCCCATGAGGCTACTTCTGTTCTGCTCGCATGGACAATGGTGCTCTTGTCCATGCGCCCACTTTCGCAAAACTGAGTGAGGGAAGAAGTTCAAGAGATCTGCGGGAGCAACATGCCCAATTATGAAAGCATTAGCCAACTTAAGATTGTAAGTATATTCTGCTGATTTTTCCAACAAAATAATTTGTTTATTGTATGCCTGATTAATTAAGAAATAATTTTCAGCTTGGATAAAGCATGTGATACATGAATTGTGGGCAAGCTTAAACAAAATATTGGGTTTAAAATGGTCGGTATGGGGTAAGGATGATCCACAGCAGCCAAGCAAATGTGTGTAATGAGCTTATGAAGAGGAGTTTTAAATTGGTTAACTTAAGCGAATAAAGAGGACTGGAAGAGAGTTACAGGTGAGAACCCAAGGAGAAGTTAGAAGTGTGAATGTTAAATAAATTGCTAATCCGCCCTCTCCCTTGTCCTAATTGCAAGAAGCCGTTTAAAATAAATTACTTGATACTTATCATCCTCCATTATACTTAAAGAGTTTTGTCAAACTCACTTCCCTTTCATATCATTGATATTGAGAAAATACTTCATCTCCATTAACAACCTATTCACCTTTTGCTCAAAAACTCTTGCATAACAACAACATGATCCCACTTTGATTAATATTTTTTCAACTATTTTTTATCTTCAATTTTGTCCCTTTATCTTCTAATTTAATTAATAACTATCATAACTCATATCAAAAAATTCTTGCAGAGATTCTACGTCCATCATTAAGTTATCAAATATCTCCATAAAAGATTGCACATCGATGGAGATTATCCTCGTGAAATATTGGAATTCCTGTTTAGCAAATTCCCAGTAACTTATGAGTTTGAAGCGGCCCCAAGATAATGCTGGCTCAAACCCAAGAGAGAGTTGGAATATCCTAAAGTAGGCATACCGAAGTTCCAGAAAGATAATCACCAACAAACTGTAATTTTTGTAGAGAGGATTTGACAACTTAACAAATGAAAGATAGTGGATCTAAGAAAGATATTTTTGATTGAGAAACAACAACCATTACAAGACAAAATTAAAGGCCAGGATATAGTTTAAAAAAATTAAGCATTTACCACCAAGGATGGATCATGTTTTTGCTACAATTGTTATTCTGAAAGTCGCAAACATCATTTCCAGGTTTTTTTTCATCTTTTCACTAGTTTTCACCCACCTATGAGCACTAAGTTCATCGCTTTGGATTAGAACTTCCTTGATCAGCAACTGGAGAAGCTTCACTTATCTTTTTGATGCTTCTCTGATTTTTGGTCCTGAATATCTAAAATAGCTAAATTTTCTGTTAGAATTTTGATCATTTACTCTTGCTTTCAGATCAGAAATCCCTTAGTGTTAATATTGTAAGTGACATTGCAAAGTGAATTATGGTAAGCAAGCTTTTGTATACCAAAATGTGTATAAAATGCTTCCTAGGCGTGCACATGATATTGATACAAGTATAAAAATCCTTTTCCAATGTTTGGTATGTGCAAAGTAGCTCAGTAAATTGTCAATTTGCTCACTCCAACCATTTAGATTGCAATGGAGCTTACAAGAAAGATTTGCTCAAAATACTCTTTTTAAAAAATATATATATAAACACAAGTAAAATTAAAACATTTACAATGTTGATGTGTAAAATCATCATCTCATCATACACTGAGAAAATCTCAGGAAAAAAAGGCATGTCACACAATCCTATGGACTCATTCAAAATTGCATATTAAGGAAGGTTGATGTTCCTGTGCGTTCCCTACCCTAAACCAACTCCTGAGAATTACCACTCGAAAATATCTTTCATGAAAGATTCTCGAACAAGCAAAGTAACCTTAGTCTCAAGAGGGGAATGTAAACTGTTCATGAAAACCTTAATGCATGGTTCGTTAAGATGAAATCACATATATAAACAAAAAAAAAAAAAAACTAGTCCAAATAGTGCAGCGCTCCACTGGCAGCACTCACACCAATCTTGAGGAAGAGAAGGGACAAAACTCCATAGGAAACTAAACAGTAAGAGTGTGTGGAAAAGGTTTTTTCCTTAACAAAGAATGACTAATTACTTTATGGGGTGGATATGTGCTGTAAATATCCCACCCATGTCCAGACATATCCATGTCGGAGACGTACACAGGCCTAATTGAGCGTATTCAATACAATCCGCTTGTAATCCTAAATCTTGGTTCCAAGCATGATGAACAAAAGATTGTATACAAAAGGCAATTGTGGGTATACCAAGCACCTATATCTAGCAAAATAAATCAGAGAACAAATAGATAGTGGTCCCAGAGATACAATCACAATTTGCCCCCTTTTGTTGATAGTATGCCTCACTTCCAACAATCTATCATGCACTTTCAGATTAAAATTACTTACACCAATGTGCTCAAGAATATAAGCTATTCTACCTTCCAAATGTAGAAAGTGGGCACCTATGGATATGCTCTACCATAACATTCTAACCAATACAACTAGGCATCCCTTAAAAAGAAGACAAGGCATAATAAGAGCTAAAACAACTATAGTCAGCTTGCCAATATTCGTTCATCAATGTGATCAAGAATATATTAAAGCTATTCTATCTTTCAAAGATAGAAAGGGGAACTTATGGATGTGCCCTTACATAAAATTCTAACCAATACAACTAGGCATTCTCTTAAGCTGATAAGGCATAATAAGAGCTAAAAAAAACTATCCACATCACCATCCATTTGAAGTCACAAATTTAAATTAGAGATTAGGAAACTTCCATAGCATCTCCTGGAAGAGAATTGACATCCATCATGAATGCCTGCTTAGGCTTAGGCTCAGGCATCAAGGAAAAAAAACTGACGCATTGTTATATTAAATGGTATATAAATGGGAGAACAATGCTCATGCCTCAGAAATTTAAGGGCTTTCAAAGATTCACTTGTTAATTAGAACATCAGTAATATAGTGCAAATGAACTTCTCAATTGTTGCTTCATCATAGGGCCTGTTTGGTTAAGGGTGGAAGTGAGGAAGTGAGGAATTGAGGAAGTGATAATATTCCTTTGGAACTTGAGAATTAGTAAGTTTTCCGGTGTTTGGATATTGTTGGGAAGTGTGGTTTGGAAAATATTTTATCTTTTCCGGTGTTTGGATGGTAATGTGAAAGTGAAAGTGGAAAAGTTGACCACAAAGTGACCGTAAAATAAT